>PDHQ01000480.1:0-20659 GCA_003339415.1 Ophiocordyceps camponoti-saundersi (nom. inval.)
ATAAAAATAATAAAAATAATAAAAATAATAAAAATAATAAAAATAATAAAAATAATAAAAATAATAAAAATAATAAAAATAATAAAAATAATAAAAATAATAAAAATAATAAAAATAATAAAAATAAATACTTTTACTAAATTAAAGGCGAAGGTAATAATAGTAATAAACTTAAAGCTAAGAGTAATAGCGAAGGTAATAGCGAAGTTAGAGGCGGTAGGAGTAAGGGAGCTTATAATAATAATAATAATAGCTATAAAATTTATAATAGCGGTAATAATAATAATAATAATAAAAGCTATAATAATTATTAAGTAAATAATTACGTAGCTATATAAAATTATATTATTAAAGTTTATAATAAAAGTTTAATTTTATTTTAATAATATTAATAATATTTAAGCTTAGATATTATATAAAATTTATAAAATAAAATATAATATTAATTAATAAATTATAAATAATATTAAAATAAACTAATTAAGATATATATTAAATAATATATTTAAGCTTAGTTATATATTTAACTTAAACTTAATAAAGCCGCCGCTAAAAGTAAAGCTAAAAGTAAATAAAAAGGTAATAGCTTTATTATTTATTTTTATTATATTAATATTAAAAAGTAAGTTAAAATAAATAATAATTAAAAAGGATAAAAAAATAAATAAAACGGAGAAGGAAATAAATAACGCGAAGATAGCTAATAAGGTAAAAAAAGTTAAAAGCGCGAAGATAGCTAAAAAATAATAAGGGAGGTAAAGGTAAGGGTAAAAAAGGAGTTAATAGAGGTAGAGGTAATAGGGGCTATAAAAAAGCTAAAGCTAAAGCTAGATTTTATTTAAGTATTCGAATCTTTTCTTATAGAGTTTATATTAATAGCGTTAAAATATATAATAAAAAGCGATAATAATAGCTTAGAGGATAAGCTTATAAAAGTTAGAAGTATAATTAGGTATAGAGGATAAAGTAAAAAGTAAAGGCGGAAAAAAAATAAGTAAGCTAAGCGGGGCTAAGTAAATTAAGGAGTAAAGTTAAAAGCGGGGTATAAGGTAAATAAATAGTAATAATTATATAGTAAAAATATTAAAAACTACCTTTTACGCTTAAACTTTATATTTAAGTATTTTAATATATTTAAATATTATAAAATAATAAAAAGAGGTTAAATTAGTAAAAATATTATAAGTAAATAAATTATAAAGTAAGAAAGCTTATAATAGCCTTATAGCTAAAAGCCTTATTAAAGTTCCTACGGTCTTAAATTAAACTTATAAAAAGTATTAATAAAAGCGTTTTTTTTATAAGTAATTAGTTTATAATATAAAGTAAAGTAAGCTATTATCTTATTTTCCTTATTATTATAAAAGTAATAAGAAATTATAATTAAAAAATATTATAAATATAAAGAAATTTATTAAGGCCGATTTTACTATTATAAAGCTAAGTTAAGGCGCTATATAAAAATTTTAGAAAGCTTTAATAAATTTATAAAACGCTACGAAGTTTAATTAAAGTAGTTTATTAATAAAGTATTTAGAAAACTAGCTATATTTTTAAAGCCTCCCCTTTTTAAAGTTTTAGTAAAGCTATTATTTTTTATAAAAATAAGCTTTTAAAATTTTAAAAGATTAAAAGAAAATATCTAAAATCTATACCTAAGTAATAAAAAAAGATTAAAAGGATTTAAAAAGAATATAAATAAAGCGAGGCTAACTTTTATATTATTAGTAAAGGTATATAAAAATTCTCTTAAAAATAAAGCGGATATAAGCTATAAATTCTTTATTATAAAAAAATTAATAATTATAAGCGGCGCGGTAAAATAAGTAAATATTAATAAAGGGGATAAAAGTTAAAAACTTAATATAGTAAAAAAGGGTTACTTAATATACTTTAAAGATAACGCGGAGATATTTAAATTAAGTTATAGCTAGCTATTAAAAGATAAGGCTCTTAGGTTCCCTACTTAGTAAAGTTAAAGTAAAATAAATTATAATATTAAAAGCGATTATAAACCTAATAACCTTAATATAAATTTCCCTCGCTTAGAGGAGTAAGAAGCTTTAAGTAAATAAGGTAAGCTTAGTTAAAGCTAGCTATTAATAAGCGAGCTTTTTTATAAAGCGGCGGAGCTAAAGCTTTTATTAAAGTTTATAGTAAATTTAAACCTTAAGTATATATACTTTTTATATAAGTTAAATAGTATTCTTATTAAGGATTAGTAAAATTATATTAATAAAGTAAGCTTTTATAAAATAAAAAAGCTTATTTTTAAATAGCTAAAAAGTTATTTTATACTCTATTACTTAGTTATAATAAATACTCTAAGCTTATTTAAGCTAATAGCGAACTTAAGTAAAAGTATACTTAATATTAAAAATATTAATATTATTTATAAATCTTATAATAAGTATACTAGTTACCTATTTTAAGCGCTTATAAAAAGATAAAATATATATAATAAATAATATTAAAGAAAGCGGGGAGTTTTAAAGGACCCTAGTAGAAATAAGGAAAAAGTTTAATAGTTTACTATTAACTTTTAAGTAAAAGGTATAGTTAGAAAAGTAAGAGTAAAAGAAAGCTATAATCTATTTAGAAAAGCTAAAAAAGTTAAAGATTTTTATTAGATTAAAATATAAAATATAGTTAAAAGCGCTTATTATATTTAATATTAAAAGGGAAATAAAGCCTTAAAAGCTTTAAGTAATATAGATAAATTTTATTAGGAGAAATAAAGCGCTATTAATAAACTAGTTTAGCTAATTATTTCTTTAATCTTATAATAAGATTCTTATAAACTTTATTATATAGAATATTTTCTTTATAATTATAGTTTTAAAAATCTTACTTATAATATTAAAAAGGGAGATAAGATAATAGCTACTTAAAGTTTAATAAACTTTTAAGCTTTTTCCTACTTTTTAAAGAATTATAATATTAAAAGTTTAATATTAAGTAAAAAAATATCTATAAGTAATATATTCTTAAAAAAGCTTAGTTAAAATTATTATAAAAAGTTATTTATAACTTTTTAGGAAGCTTATAAAAATATTATTAAGCTTAGTAAATTTTTATAATATAATATTAAAAATAGCGAAGTAGATTTTATTTTTAATAACTTAAAAGAGAATATTTATTAAGAGGAAAAGGTTAAAAATAAAAAGGTATAAGGTATTTTCTAAAAAATAAGTAAAGAACTTATAAGCTAAAAGCTCTAACTTTTTAAAGAAAAATAATTAAAAAGCGGAGTTTATATTTTATTAAAAAGGAGAAATATATATAAGCTTTAGAGGAGCCTAGCTATAAATTCTTACTTACGAAGTTATAAATTATATAATATTAAGGTTATTATTTATAAAAGCGAGAAATTACCTTTAATTATCCTTTTTTGCTTTCTTAATAAAAGATTTCTATTATATTATAGCGTTTTAATATACTTATTAATAATTAAAATTTAGCTATATTTACTAATACCGCTTAGTATATCTTATATTTAAAACTATTATAGTAATTTTTAAGATTTATTATAAGTATAAATAAAAATTATATTATTAAGGTAATATTAAAATTATTAAATTAGCTATAATATTTAATTATTTTTATAGCTATATTATTAATTTCTTAATATTTATTATAAACTTTACTTAAATAGCGGAAAATAAAAGGTAATTTTTTATTTTAGCTTATAAGATATTAAAATTAAAATATTTTTAGTATAATATTAAAGTAAAATTTAAAAAAGAGGAGGTAATAAGTAATATAAATTAAGGGATATAATTAAAGCTAAGAAAATTAAAGTTAAAGCTAAGATATATAAAGAAATAATTAAATATATTTTAAATTAAGTTAATAATATTAGCTTTTCGCTTATATATTTTTTAGGTAATCTTATAAAAAAGGGTAAAAAGTTTAAAATAAAGTTAGTAAAAAGCGGAGAGAAGCTTTACGGAGTAAGGGGAGGTATATTCGTAAAAGTCTTAAAAAAGGTAATAAGCGTTAAAATCACTAAGGATAATTAGTAAAGTAAAAACAGAGGCGGAGTATAAGGAGGGAAAAAGAGGTAGTAAGTATAAAAGAAGTTTAGTATATATTTTAAATAATAAAGAGTAAATAGTAAATATTTAAAGCTTACTATAAAAAGAAATTTTAATAAAGTTAAGCTTTATAATAAGGTTTTAATTATTTATTTATATTATTTATATATATAAAGGAAAGCTTTATTTTTATTTTAAATAAGGCGGTAAGAAGTAAGTTTAGGAAATAGAAGGCGATTATATATATTAAGTTAGAATTTTTATATAATAATAATATTATAGCTCTCCTTATTAAATAAAATAAGCTAAGTAAGGTAGTTAATTTTTTATATATTTTATAATAAAGTTATAATTTTAATAAAAACTAAGTATTAAGAATAATTATTTATAATTATTTTAGTTATATAAAGTTTACTAATATAAACTCCGCTTAAGATTATTATAAAGCTAGTTATAAGTTATAAAGTTTATTATATAGTTTATAGCCTTTACGGGTATTATTAAGTTAAAAGCTTTTTAAAAAAACTTAAATAAGTAATATATTATAGAAAGATTGCTAAGGCGTATCTCCGAGGAATTTATAATATACTCGCTTTTTTAAAGAAACTATAATAAAGCTTTCGCTATTTTTATAAAGTTACTACTAAGTAAAAGCTAAAAGTTAAGTAAACTATAATAATTAAAAAAGGTAAAGTTTATTAGAGAAGCTAGATTTAGTATAGCTTTATTATTTCTAAAACTTAAAGTAATTTTTTAATTATATAAAGTATATATTCTTATATAAAATATAATAATAAGGTTTTTCTCCTTTTTATATAAGGTAGTTTTCTTCTTCGCTATTATATAAAATAGCTATATAGTATTTATATTAAAGGGGCTTTTAATAATACTTAATAATATACTTAAATTAAAAGTATTTATAATATTATTTAAGATATATAGAATCCTTATAAAATTTATAATAAATTATCTCTACGTTTATAATTATTTTATTTAAGTAAAGCTTACTTATATTCTTTACGCTACTTAAGCTTATAATAAAATAAGTTTATAAGGCTTCTTTACTAATAATATACTAAAATTAAAGTATTTTCGCTTAAATTATATTAACTTTATTTACTTTCTTAATAATACTAAATAGCGCGTTATAGTTATAATTAGCTACTAAGGTTTAAATACTCTTAGTAATAATAATATAAGTTTAGTATATATACTTAGCTTTTACTCCAAAAGCTTAAGCTACTTATTTATTTTTAAAAATAAAATCTTTATATTCGAAGTTAAATATAATAATAAGATTACTACTAGGAAATTAGCGCGCGGTAATTATTATAAAATAGCTTATAATTTTATTAATTTTCTAAATAATTTTTTAGGAAATAAGCGCTAGAATTTTATTAATTATTAGAATATCTTTTACTAATATAAGTACCTCCCTTTTTATTTTTACTAAAACCGGCTATATAAGGGGCGTTATAAAAAAAGACGGAGTTTAAGGTAGAGTTTATAATTATACTAGCTTAAGTTAAAGCTTTAAGGGCGGAGTTTAACTTTTTACTTATTATTTTATAAAAGGTAATTTTAACTAACTTTTAAATAGCGTAGGAGATAATAATAAGTAAGCTAAATAAGTTTTTAAAAGCTTATTAATACTATTAAAGCTTAGTAAATATTATATTAAGGATACTTTATATAAGGCGAAAATTTTATATAAAGATTATTTTAATAAGTTTTTTATATATAAATTTTAAAATAAGATTTATTAAAATTTAAAAAAATTAATAAATAAATTATTAAAGTTAATAATAATATTATAATAATTTTTACTTATATATAGATATTATTAAAATTAGTTAAGCTTTTAAATCTTACTATTAACTATTATTAGTATTAATAGCGAACTAGGAGGCGGACTGCCTTATAACTTTATATTTAAAGTTATTCCCTTAGTAAAGTTAAACTTTAAAAAAAAGAAAATACTAAGTTTTTATAATATTATAAATTAAGTATAAATAAGGACCTTAATTATCTAAAATTATAAAAAAGTTATTTAAATATTATTAATTATATAAATATTAAGGAGTAAATTAAAATAAATAATAGTTAGAAAAGATAAGGAGGGGGTAAATAAAGTTAAGGGGGTAAGCGGAGCGGAGGAGGTAAATAATATAGAAAAAGGTAAGGAGAAGTAAGAAAAGGGGGAGATAAAGGCTAGGGAGGCGGCGGAGGAGGAGTTAGAGCCTAAGCCGGACCTTATTTAAATACTAAAATTATCCCCTACGGAGTCCGCGTTAGTAATATCTAAGCGTATAGCGGAGAGCTATAATAATAGCTTAGAGAATAAGCTTATAAAAGTTAAAAATATTATCGGGCGTAAAAGATAAGGCGGAGGGTAAGGTGGGAAAAAAAATAAGAAAGCTAAGTAAGCTAAGTAAAGCTAAGTAAAGTAAAAAGTAAAATTAGAAGCGGGGTATAAGGTAAATAAATAGCGGTAATTATATAGTAAAAATACTAAAAATTATTTTTTAAATTTAAATTTTATATTTAAGTATTTTAATATATTTAAATATTATAAAATAATAATAAAAAGTTAAATTAGTTAACTCTTATATATTTTATAAATCCCGCGCTTATAGTAACGCGAATACGAACTTCTTATTCTTATATTATAAGTAGACTCCGCTCTTTTTATTACTTTATAATAATAGCTTTAAGCCGCGCTAGGAGCGACTCTAGGGGGGAGGGCGACGCTATATAAGTTAATTATAACCGCGAAAATTTTTTACTTAGAATATAGCTCTACTCCGAATTATAGTAAACTTAGACCTAAAAGTTTACTATACCTTTTACCTTATTAGAAGCTAAGGCGAGTATTAGTAAAATTATTTCGGGGGACGCTTTAGTCTTTATATAAGTAATTATCGAATAAGTAGCGGAGTCTAAGAGGGTCCGGGGAGGCGCCCCCCCTACTCTAACTTTATTAATTAATAATATTTCCTTAGCTATTATAGCTACGGTTTCCTCTTTTTTCTATAGCTTTAAAAAAAGCGGAATTTCTCTAATATAAGCTACGGTTATAGCTAAAGCGCTAGAAAAAACTATTAAAAAATAAGTTTTTAGGTAATATAAGTATTAGCTTATAATTCGCTTTAATTTTATTATTACTTTACTCTAAGTTTAAGGCCTTAAGGTAATTATAATAAGCGTTAACTATAAACTCTACGAGTAAGGCTAAGCTTTTATAATAAGGAAATTACTTAGCGGTAATATTATAATAATATTCTAAGACGCTATTTATAAGCTCTAGTCTAATCTAAAATAGCTTTATATTATTTTCGGAGAAAAAGTACGCTTTATTAGTAAAAGTTATATTTTTATTATAAAGGGGGTATTAGCGTAAGCTTTATAATAAAGCGGTAAGGAAGCTTTTTAGAAAAAAATTAAATTATTAAATAAGGTTTTAATAATATAATTATATACGAAAAAATACTATTTAAAAATTTAGCGGAGCTTTCTTATAATTATTATTAATAGCGTAATAAATATAAACTAAATTTATAATAAAGGTATAATAATATAAGCGGAGATTTTTAATATAGAACCTTATAAGCTAAAAGTTTAACCTTAGTAATATTTTAAATATTACTAGCTTAAATATATCGCTAAATATTATATAGCGAAGCTATAATATAGCTAGTACTCCGCTTTTTTATACGCGGAAAGTAAATTAGCTTACCTTATAATATATAGAAAAAAACTATATTATTACCCTCTTTATTAAAGGATTTATTTTAAGTAAAGTTAACTTTACTTTAAAATAAAAATAGCGTAGGATTAGGTAAAAAATACTTATATTTCCTAACTTTAGAGATTTATAAACTAGAGTTTCGTATATATCGCCCCTTCTCCCCTTCCGGCGTTAACTAAAGTTTAGTAATAGCTAGGGCGGAAACGCTAAAAAGCGAATATAATAGCTCCGCCTTTAACCCCCTCTCTAAACTTATTTATAGCTTTGCTATAATAATCTAGCCGCTTTTCGAAATTAGCTATTATAGGGTCCGTTATAAGTTAATAAAACCTCTATATATTCCTTAATTATATTAATAAAGCCTTAATCGAATAGATTATTTAAGATATTATAATTAAGCGCGGAGATTTAGTTTATAATAACGATAACGCTTAGGAAAATAAGTAGCTATATAGACTCCGTACTAAACCCGGACTACGCGTACTCTTACTATTACGGACTCCGCTCCGAAGGAAATATTAGCTTCCTAATTACTTATTATTACCGGACTTATTTAAGGTATAGAGTGCCGGGTGCGGACTTAATCCGGCCCTAAACTAAAGTAACGCTTAAGGGGAGGGTTTTACTCTAAGTTCTCCGGTTTTTCCCACTCTTAGAATATATATAAGATAATTCTAGGCTAAATTAGGTATACTAGCATATAAATATTATTATTATTATTAGTTAAATTAGTAAAAGCGTTATAAGTAAATAAATTATAAAGTAAAAAAGCTAATAATATATTAATTTATTTATATAATAAAGAAAAAAAGTATTAAGAGGAATATTAGGAAATAATTTATTATTTATATTAAGCGAATTTATAAGATGATATTTTAAAATTAAAATTTAATATTATAAAAATTAATTATTTTAATATAATATTATATATAAGTTAAAAGATATATATAAACTTTTATAAAATATAAGTAATTTAAAATTAAAAGTTTAAAAACTTTTATAATTATAAAGCTATTTGCTTATTTATAAAATTTTATAATTTTATTTAAATCTTTTATTATTATATTAATATTACTACTAAACTTTTAAATTTTCTCTTAAAAAAGATACTACTTTTAAGCTTAGATTAGAGTAAAAGGAAGCTTTTAATAAAATAAAGAAACTAGCTATATAAGCTTTAATATTTACCTTTTTCTACTAAAAACTCTTAACTTAACTTAAGACTAACGCCTCTTAGAATATTATTATAAGTATATTTTAATAATAGTAAGATAATTAAATATAAAAGCTTATAAGCTTTTTTTCGAAAATAATAAACTTAGCTAAATAAATATATTTAATTTAAAATTATAAACTCCTTATTATAATATAAAGCTTTAAGTATTTCTACTTAAAATTACTTAATTAAAAGTTTAATATAATTATAAATTATAAGGCCTTAGTTTATTTTATAATAAAAAGATTATTTTTTATTTATTAAGTTTTATAATCTAATTTCTTTATTTAGTTTAATATTTATTTTTTATACTAACTTAAATAATTAAATATAGCTACTAACGCCTTTTTATATAAAATAACTAAGCTTCTAATTATAAAAGCTTATAAAAAGGAAAAAAAAACGCTTATAATAATTCCCTTAAAAAGCTTTAAATTTAAAGCCTTAACCTTAACTCTTATAATTATATATATTTTAATCTACCTAATAGAAAACTTTATCTTATTTAGAGCGGAGTTATTATAATTAATTTAAGAAAAGAATATAAGCTAGAACTTTAAATTTTATAAAAATCTCCTCGTAATACTTAAGAAAGATAGTTAGGAGCGATTTTTCCTTTATATTACCTTAATTCGGAATATATATAAGCTAGCTATCTTCGCTTATAATAAATAAAATAAAATAATTTAAATATTTTAATAAAGCTATTATTAGTTAAAAATAAAGTAAGATATTTACTAGTATATTTATAATTATTATAAATACTTAAAAAAATATTATAAAATAAAACTTTAAGTTTATTTTTTTTTATTAATTTTAACTTTTATATAAGAGTATATAGCTTAGAGTAGAAAAATAATATTAGAAAATCGCTTTAGATATAACTATATTTAAACTTTTATTTATAAGCTAAGCTAGATTATTACTATATTATTAAGTAAAAAAATAATATAGCGGAGGTGTTTATAAGACGCTATTTCCGATACCTTTATTATTTTTTAATATACTAGATATATAAATTACTAATAACGCTAGCTTATTTATCTTAAAATTTTTTTATAAAATTTATTAGTTAACTAATATTAAATACCGCTATAATAATACCTTATACTTATAAATATAAGAAAGCGTAAAGGTAATTAACTAATACTTAAACTAAAAGCTATAATTTTACGTAAATAAGTATTAAGATAATTAGAGTATTTTTCTTCCCACTTTAAACTTTATATATAACTCCTCTTAGCATATATTAATTAGTATAGCGCTATTTATAGTAGCTTTCTAAAAAGATATATAAAATCCCTTTTTAATTCTTAGCTCTTAAAATACCTTAAACGCCTTAAGCCCTATTATTATAGCTTATAAACTTATTACTTAAGTATAAGAAATATAATAATAAGCTTAAATTATTATAAATAAAGCGCGTAATAAATAGAAAATATAAGCTAATAAAAGATATTACTTAGTAAATTTTATAGTTAGCGATTAAGTATATCTTAGCCGTAAGGGTTTTATAATAATTATACTTATAATAAGACTTAATACTTAATAATTAAGTCCTTTTATAATTTTTAAAAAATAAAGTTATAGCTATATTCTTAATTTATTAAATAGCTATTAAATAATAAACTTATTTAATACTAACTATTTTCAGAAAGCTATTATAAATTTTTTACCTAGTTACGAAATACCTCTTATTAAATTAAAAATTATTAATAATAAGCTAAAATAAAAAGTAAACTAAGTCTTTTAATTTTATATTATAAGATAACGCTATTAGTTAAAATATTAAGTTTACTAGTATAATTATAACTTAAATAAAATATAATATCTTATTAAGAATTTCTAATATATACTTATAACTTTTAAGGAATTTTATAATTATTATAAGGGATTAGTTTATAACTAATTATAGCTAGATAAGGGGGATTATAGCGGATATATTTAGGTTTTCCTAATAGCGCTTAGTTATCGCGCGGGGTATATAGCTAGCTTAGGAGGGGGGCTTCTCTCCCCTCTCCTTCCTCTCTTCGATAGCTTTAATTATAACTTTACTTTAGCTTACTTTTATAATCGCGTTAGTAAGACCTTTATATTAATTAAAGCTTCTTTTACCGCTAACTAAATATAAGAGTAAGATCTTAATATAAAACGCTATTAAATTCTACTTATATTAAAGCTACTCTTAGCTTGTTTTAGCTTAGACTCTTAGCTAGCTACTATATATACTAAATTTACGATTAACGGAGCTATAATTAAGGAGCCTAAGTCTTAGTTTTACTATATTTTTTCTTATCTTAGTATCTTTTAGTAATATTAGTTAGCCTTTATAGTACGTATACGGGAGTTAATAGCGATTACTAGTACTAAAGGTATAATTCTTCTAGTTTATAATATTCGTCTATATCTTCTCTAAAATAAAGGGAATTCTACGTTTACTTATATATAAAATATCCTTATATATGCTCTCTTCTTCTATACTCGATATTAGATCGAGCATAATCTAATCTCTTCCCGAAACTAATCCGATATTAACTAAGAGTCTATTAAAGCTCCTATCTAAAATACTATAATAAAAATATAATTAAAACTTACCTTACTTCTTATTACCTAAGTCCCTTTAATATATCTTACGTAATATACCCCTTTTCCCCTTATCTTAAGTATATATAGATTTTATTCTATATTTATATAGATTTTAGTTATTCTTATATAAGTCTAATATTAGTAACTTTTTCTTTTTCGGGAAAGGGCGATTTCTTAGCCTATACTAAGTTTAGGTATTTTTCCTTTTAGGTTATAAAGCCTTAAACTCGGATATTAAAAGTATTAATATCGATTAAGCGTTCTAACGCCTTATTTAAATTATCCTTAGTTATAGCGTTTATAAAATTATCTAAACTATTTATCTATTTAATTTCCTCGATTTCCTAATTCTTATAGGACTTTCTTATTAATATAATATTAATTATTAACCTTTTTTCTTTCGTAATCTTAAGCTTTACTAAATATTTATATAGTAAATATAAGTTAGTATAGATAATAGTTTAGATCGCGTTTAATCTAAGTTCGGACCGAATTCTTATTAATATCGAGCTAATAAAGATACCGATATCGAAGCTAGCCGATATCCTATATATTTCGGATATTAGTATAAACCGTATTACCTTTTTATATTTTATTAAGCTTTAGTAGATAATATTCCTAGAAATCGTAAACTTATCTTTACCGCTAGTTTTTTATCTAAGTATAATAACGTATCCGATTTATAAGGATAAATTAAAGTTATTTATAAAAAAACTATTAGTAAAAATATAAAGCTTTATATTATTTAGCGGTATAGGGATATATTATAATCCTCGGTTTTAGTATTTTTATTACTATCGTAGCTTTTTATTAAGCCTCTTATAATCTTTTCTATCTAGAAATTATTTCTAAATAGCGATAGAAAGATTATAAGTAGCTTCGGGTTAATAGATAAAAGCGATATAAGCACCTCGGGTATATTATTTAAGGTACTATTAAGCGTAATCTAGGGTAAAGTAGTTAATAGGTCGAATTTTAGCCGCCTAGCTTTTTTATCGAAGAGAGATCGAACCCGGGGCGAGGTCGATCTAAGATTTATTAAAGTCCGTAATATCCCTAGCTCGGAGGATAGTCTTAAGTTTAGTGCGGAACTAAGCGGCGGTTATCTACTTATCTTTTAGTTATCTAAACGCCTTTATACTAAATATAAAAGTATTATTAGTTTATAAACTAATAAACTTAAAACGCGCTTAGTTACTATATATAATAAAGAGGTAGGTATTAAAAGTTAACGTCCGTATTTATAGCTATTAAAGATAGTAATTTTAATAAGTTCGAAATTAGTAGATATTAGCCTCCGTAATACCGTATAATAGCTTAATAATATAAATTATAATATCCGGAGGGTATTAGTTTTTTATCTTAAGGGAAAGCGTAGCGATAATAGTCCTTTTAAGGTTAGATTATAATTATAAGTATACCTAAGTAATATTATATAAGGCTAGTTTAAAGCTTAATTAAAAAATAGCGGGGGTAAAAGCGAGAATAAGCTATTAGCTAACTTATTATATTATCGGGGATTAGGTAAAGATAGTATCCTTACCCTTATCGCTATAACTTACGATAATAAGCTTAGATTTTTTATATAAGTAATTAGTACCTATCCCCTTAATTTCCTAAACTATATAAGCTTTAAAAACGTAAACGCTATAATATTTAATAATATTATACTTTTTAAAGGAAAAGATACTGCGGCTAATAAGGTTATTAATCTCCTAAATATCTAAAGCCTTAAAAGGTTAGCTAGCTATTATAATCTTCCTTTTAGCTTAAAGCTTAAGGGATAACGATATATTATCTTTTTCTTTTTATATTATAAAAGCGTTATCTATAAAGAGATTTCGAGGAATATATATAATAATCCTTAGATAGGGCGTTACTCGGGATAATACCGAAGTTAAGTTAATATTAGGAGGAGGTAAAGTTAGTATTAATTCGGGGCCTTTATATAAAAGTATTAGAAAAGGGCAGATATACGTAGACCGGAAAAAACGAGGTCCGTATAGGAGATTAACGGTAATATTATAGCTATTAATAAAGAGAAAGGTATATAGTCCCGTCTATTTACCGAGTTCGCGCTAAACGCGAACTTAGCTATTTAAAGGTAGCTATAGAATATCGGAGATATTAGGGCTATTTCGTATAGATAGAGCGTTATAAACTATTTATTAGGTATAATATTTCTAAAATTTAGTTATAGCTTTTTAGATAGCGGTAGCTTATCGTAAGGTAAAAAAAGTTAGAGCTAAGTTAAGGTATATATATAGATAGGCTTTAAAAACTAAAAAGGTTAGAATAAGTTTATTAAATTTTATTATATTATTAATTACTTTTATAGCTATTTATAGGATAAAATCTTAACTAATATTAGGTTAAAGTTTAGCTAAGATTACCTTATAAGCGCATTAAAAGAGGGTATAATATCGTTTAACTTTCCTAACTAACTAATATATTTTAACGGGAACCTAAGTATATATAATACCTAAGGTAGCGGCCTTAGAATAGAACTCCTAAAAGTCGAAGTTTTTTCTAGTATTATAATAAATAATATTAGGGGGTCTAAGGTAAGTATCGATTTAGATTATACGAAGGGTATTCTAAGTATCTTTTATAAAGAGAGATAGAAAGAACCGGGTAGCTTAGAAAGCTATAGCCTAGTTAATAATATATAGGATAGCTTATTAGTTAATATAGAGAATATCTACGATAACCTTAAAGTTAAAATCGTAGTTATCTTTTAGCTTAAATTTAAACTATTAGGGCGCGGGGCTATTTAGTTAGTATTAACGATAAACCTTAGAGATAGCCTTAATAGCTTAGATATCGGTATTATATCCGGCCTAAGTAAGTAATTAGTATAAACGGGATATGCTAAGGTGCCCGAATTATTTATAAATTTAGTATATCTCCTACTTAGTAAGATATAATATTACTTCTTCTAAGGGTAAAAGGAAGAATTAAGGATAACTTTATTTATATATAATAGGGATCTTAGTTATATCGTAAATAAGGTAATTTAAAATATTATAGAAGAATATTCTTAGTTAATTTATATCTACTAAGTATAAAAGGAATAGGGTTTAACTAAGTAAGATATAGAATATAATCTTACCTATTAAGGTCGTAATTCGAATAAAGCTAAGGGAGGTAATAATTTAACTTTTACCGAATTTAATAGATACTTAGCTAGCGGTAAACTTATTAAGGGATAGTAAAGGTATAAGGAGCCGTAATACTTCGAACTAAGATTAACCCGATATCGATATAGATACTATACCGGTATTAATTAGAATACCTTAGAACGTTATCTAAGAATAGCGGTTTATTAAGGTAAAATAAGTAACGGGAGCTATAATAAATATAAGCTCGTAAAGGTTATCTTTTATTAGGAAGTATATATATACTAACTAGTATAGTATTTTAGCTACTTAAGGTAATATTAATAGTAAGTTTTCCGTTAGTTCCGTAATTCGGGGTATATAAAATACTTAAGTTAATTATATAAATAATAAAATATAGTATAGAGTTTCGGTAAGTTTATAAGATTAGAGTGCCTATCCATCGTTATTATCCTCCTCTAATATTTTTTTTATCCCTTCGAAGTTTACGAGATAAGCGTCGAAGTTAACCTATATGCCGGTAAAAGTATAATAAGCTAGAAATAAATATCTAAACGCTTTATATTCTTTTTCCGTATATTTAGAGGACTAGTATCTAATTTTACCGTAAACGAAGTATTTACGGTTCTATAAGGTATTAGCCCTTAGGTTATAAGTAGAGTTACTTCCGCTATTATTATAATATCGGTTTAAGGGCTAGTTAGAGGTTTTCTAATATCGGCAATTAAAGTAAAAAGTATTAGGGCTTAAAGCGTTAGGAGGAGGTAATAATAAGTAAAAGCTTTAAATATACTATAAGCTATTAGATTAACGAGTTAAGGCTATTTTTAGAGAGGAACGGAGGTCGGATATAAGCGTCTCTATATCTTTCGTAGGTTTAAAAAGTATAAATTCTAATTTAGGGACGCCTCGGTAAGCGTTAATAAGGGTTATCCGTAAAGGGGTATTACTAGTATAATCGGAACCGAGAGCACGCTAATAGAAATCTAATTTATTAAAAAGTTTTTATAGGACTTCGTATAATTTACTTTTAAGATACGAAGTCCGAACTATTTAATAAGTAGTAGATATTTAATCTATATAATAATAAGAGTAGTTAATATTTATATTAAAATATTTTTATATTTAAAGATATATATTATAAAAGGTAGAAAATTAGTTAATATAATTAAGATAATACTATCTTACTTAGCTTAAAAAAATATATAGAAAAATCGTATAAAAATAAGATAGGTAAATCTCTAATATAAAGTAAGTATTTATAAAAATACGGACCTTATTATCTAAGAGATTATAAGGTTCGCTTAAGTATATAGTATTCTTATTTTAGATTTTAGTAAATTAAGTAATTATTTCTAAATTAATATATATATTAGGAAATTTAATTAGGGGTAATATAGAGAAAGTAAAAGCGTCTAGTATAAGTTCGTCCTAAAATTAAGGTATTTTCGATAAGAGTCCTTATTAATATTAATAAAGTTCTATATCGGTATCCGAATAAGGACCTTAGCTATTAATATTAAGTTTAGCTATACTCGCTAATAGTTTTTTAATAAGTATATCCGGTAAGGACTATATTCTTTAAGTAATAGCTTAAGGGTCCTAAAATTAGTATATTATCGGTTATTAGGTAAATTAAACTAGTAAGTTTTAAAATAATATATCTAATTATAATACTTAAGGGTTAGGGATAATTTAAATTTAGGCGTTCCTAATATCTAAGCTAGGCCTTAATTAAGGTACCGTTTACTATTACGAGGTAGGCGCGGTAGTAATTTAAGTATCTATCTTAATTTTTAATATTAATCTTATAAGGATTACGAGTCCTAGTTTAAAAGAGGTTTTGCTATATACCTAAGCTAGCTATATAGGAAGTTTATCTATATTTAGAAGTTTTTCGAGTTCTTTCGGGGCAGGTTTCTTAGATCTACTAATATAAATTCCTTATCTTATAAGAAAGCTTTAGGTAAGGTCTCTTATAAATACTCGTCCTATTTCCTATATCTTCGATTTCTAGCTATTAAAATATTATTAAAAAAGGTTAAATAAAGCGAGACTAGAGAGTTACTTATCGCTTTCGACGAATAAGATAAATCTCGCTATTACTAATTTAATTATCTTTATATTCTTATAATCTCCTAGTATATTATTATCTTAGCGATTTAAGTTAAACTAATTCTAATATTATTTTAGGATCTTAATATATCTAAATACTTCTTAGGTTAGCTAGTTATAGTATTTAAGGAGTTCTATTCTATTTTTAGGAGGGGTGCTTATAGTTATAAGTAAGTTTTCGAACTAGCTTTAGATAGATATCGTAAAATATTTAGGTTAGCTTTTTTAAAAGTTCTAAAAAGGGTTCTACGTAGCCTTTTATTAACTTTTTAATCGATTATAGCTTACCTTTATATAGTTATTTTCGTAAAAATCTACTATTAAGGTTAATTATTCTATCCTTACTAATCTATAGTTAACTAAATTTTAATTATTAATTAGTATTAGTTAGCTTTCGTAATACGTATACGGGAGTTAATAGCGATTATTAGTATTAAAGGTATAATTTTTCTAGTTTATAATATTTATTTATATTTTCTCTAAAACGAAGGGAATTCTACGTTTACTTATATATAAAATATCCTTACGTATACTCTCTTTTTTTATACTCGATATTAGATTAAGTATAATCTAATCTTTTCCCGAAACTAATCTAATATCGACTAGGAGTTTATTAAAGCTCCTATCTAAAATACTATAATAAAAATATAATCGAAACTTACCTTACTTCTTATTACCTAAGTCCTTTTAATACGTCCTACGTAATATACCCCTTTTCCCCTTATCCTAAGTATATATAGATCTTATTCTATACCCGTGTAGATTTTAGTTATTTTTATGCAAGTCTAATAAGTAAATATTCTTTTTATACGTTATTATAGCTATAGATTTTTCTTACTAGCTTAAAGCCTTTTTAGCGTATATCTCTAAGCTTTTTAGGGAGAGTTATAAGGAGCGCTAAGTAGGTTTTTCCTTAGTTAAGATATATTAAGGGCTATTAGAGCCCCTTAGAGAATATATTATAAGGTAGGAATATACCCTTTTTAAAGCTAGACTATTATATTAGTCCGATTACGCTAGGATTATTTTACTCTTATTTAGGCTATATAAGGAGCTATAAGAGCGCTTAAATTATAAGAATTAGCTTATAATATACGCGGCTTTTGCTAGCTTTCTCTAAAGCTTTAATAAAGTATTTAATTTTAGGAATATTCCTAATATATTAGTTAAATTACCGCCCCCCTTTTTTACTAACTTAATAGATATTACGTTTATATAATCTTATTTTAGTATTACTAAACGCTAATATTACTATTAGTATAATTAAATTAGTTATTTTAAGCGTAATTATCCGAAGCTTCGTAAGTAAATAAGGATATTAAGGTTAGGGCTTTTTATAAGTAAAGCGGAGAAGTTAGAAGTAAATCTAAAATATTTTAATTAAAAGGATAACGAGTAAGGAGGGATAAGTATATACTAGATATTATAGCTTAGGTAATTTCTAGCCTTATTATATTACTTTATATAGGGATAGTCCGCGCGTAGCTTAGGCGCGTAAATTTATTAGTAAGTATATACCGTAATTATATTATACCCTAGCTTATAAACTAGCGCTAGCGATATATAGCGATAAATATATAGCTAGCTTTATTATTTACCGTAATTAAGGTATTTTCTAAGCTTCCTATAACTAATATAATATTACTTAATCTTATATATTAGCTATATAAATAAGTTTTTACTATTAGTATATAAGTTTATTAATTCTTACCTTAAGTAGTGCTATAATTCTAAGCTTATTAGAATTTTCCTTATAAAGATCGGGGTTTAATTTCTTAAGCTATAAGGGAGCTTTTCCGCCCTCTTATCTTTACCTTTACGGAGGCTATTAGGCTATTAGCTAGGGATTATATAGAGCGTCTCGCTAGCGTAGTAATACGTAACTTTTCCGTCCTATACTCTTACCTCCTTAGCTAGCTTAAGAAGGGGGCTATATAAGGGATTAGTCTATAACTAATTATAGCTAAATAGGGGGGATTATAGCGGATATATTTAGGTTTTCCCGATAGCGCTTAGTTATCGCGCGGGGTATATAGCTAGCTTAGGAGGGGGGCTTCTCTCCCCTCTCCTTCCTCTTTTTAATAGCTTTAATTATAACTCTACTTTAGCTTACTTCTATAGTCGCCTTAGTAAGACCTTTATAATTATTTCTTTAATATTACTAGCCCGCTTATTAATCTCTAATATTAAATTTAAGCTACTATAATAAATTATAATTATAAGGATAATAATTAAGATAATAGCGCGATTTCGTTAAATATTTTACTATATACTATTTATTTATTTATTTATTTATTTTTATATTAGGGGCTTTTATAATATCTAAAGCCTTTATAATATATTAAGTAGGAAAAATCCTCTAAAATAAAGCAAAACCCCCTAACTATAAAAAGAAAGCTTACTATACGCTTATATAAAAGTATAGCGGTAGCTAGCGGTAATATAATATAATAAGCTTATTACCTAAGGGTAATCTTAAGTAATATAAGAAAAGTAAGGTAAAGAGGGGAGTATAAAGGAAAGGAAAGTTTATAAGGCACGGGGCGGTATAGCGTAGCGCGGGGCGGTGCGGGGCGAGGCAATATAGCGCGGGGCGGAGGAAGGAAAGTCCGAGGGGGGGTAAGGTAGAGTAGCGGGGTAGCCGCTTTATTATTTATTAGTAATTAGGGGGGGGGGTATATCTTTTTCTTTTTTACCTCCCTCCCTCTTTTTTCTTTTTCTTTTTTTTATTATTTTTAAAAAAAAGTACGTTTTTAACCTTTTTTTTTAACTTTTATAATAAAAAGATAGTAATAATAATTATATAGCTATATATTAATAAAATAATAATATCGTAATATTTATAATTATCTATAAAAAGCTTTATAATATTTTTTATATTATATATATAGCTTAATTAGTTAAATATAAAATCTTATATTAAAAATAATAAAATAAGTAATATTATATTATATAATTATATATAAAGCTAATAAAATATATAAGCCCTTAATTAGCTAATTATTTTAATTATATAAAAGCTTAATATAAATATTATAAAATAAGTAAAGCTAAAAGTAAAGTTAAAAATAAAATTAAAGCTTAAATATTAACTAAGTTATAAATTTATTTAGATAAATTACGCGTTATAGCTATAAAAGCGGCGAGATATATTAGTAAAGAAAGATAACTAAGTAGCTTATAAGTAAATATAAAGTAAAGCGGAGCGGAGCGGAGTTTAAAATTAGCTAATAATAAATAGTAAAAATAACTTTAAGCTAACTTACGCTATATTTAAAGCTAAAATAAAATATTAAAGCTTTAACTTATTATAATAATAATATTAACTAAAGCTAATACCTTAATAAAGGCGGTTATTTTAATAGCTATTTTATTTACTTTTTTATAGCTATAATTACTAATTTTCCTTTTTATAAATTATATATACTAATTCCGCTATATTTTAAGATATTTACCGTAAGTAGCGAGATAATTATTAGAGTAAGTAAAATAAGGGGCGGAGCGGTAAAAAAGATAGTAGTAAAAATAATAATAGTAATAATAGCGGTAATAATAATAATAAAGATAAATACTCTTACTAAATTAGAGGCGGAGATAATAGCGGTAATAAACTTAAAGCTAAAAGTAGTAATAAAGGTAGTAGCAGAGTTAAAGGTAGCGGGGGTAAAGGAGCTTATAATAATAATAATAATAGCTATAAAATTTATAATTATAATAATAATAATAATAATAATAATAATAATAATAATAATAATAATAATAATAATAATAATAATAATAATAATAATAATAATAATAATAATAATAATAATAATAATAATAATAATAATAATAATAA
>PDHQ01000481.1:0-20433 GCA_003339415.1 Ophiocordyceps camponoti-saundersi (nom. inval.)
CGTCTATCTACTTATTTTCAGTGTTCTTTTTTTTTACTTAAGATGTATTTTATTTTCCTCGAAATTCTGCGTTTGCAAACGGACTAGAAGGCATATACCGGATATTCCTTTTTACTAAATTATAATCGATAAATAATAGCAAAGACCGGTATTTAGAGCTTATACTACCTATACCTAGTTTATCTATATCGAAGTCTTATATAGGATACGGATATAATCTATATTACGGATAGTTTTCTTTAGTATACTCTCGAATATACGAAGAGGTATATTTAACGCTATAAGACGGCCTTCTTCTTATTAATATTCTTACTATTAATACCTATTAGCTCTATCTACCTATCTAACTAGGTATCTAAAAGGCATATATCTATATCTACTTCTAGTTCCCTCCCGTACGAAATTAAGCTGCTTATCTTAGGCTTCCTTTCTACCTAGGACTTACTCTACTCGATATTATATATTAGTAAATATTTTAAAGCGCTAGCCGAAACTCTTATAAATAAATAGATCGAGCTAGACGATATACGAAGCTCGAATATACGTTTATTATTCTTTAGTAGAATCCCGACTATCGAGGTATCTTACGATACCTTATAGCCTCGTATTGCCGCCCGGCTACCTTCCTCGCACTTTCTCTCTCTTATACTTTCGGCTACGCCTACGAATTCCGCTATATACGAAACCCTCAAGCCTTATAACGATACTAATCTCGAGCGTACGAAGCTAATAAATCACTCTCTCGACGAGTAATCCTTTAAATAACGCCTAAATAGCGCGTCCCTCGATTTATTATCGCGGCTTAGTATAGATAAGGAAAAAATAAAGTATCTTCGGGAGACCGGTCCGTAGATAACTACGACTTTTAGCATAAAAATATTAATTAGCTACTTTTAGCGTAACGGTTTCGTATAATCTACGCTCCTAATATATACTTAGCTTATCGCGAGCTACGAACTAGGGAACCGAAGTATAGCTTAATATATTCGAACTAGGGAGGGACTAAAAGCTTAAAATAGTCTATATTACCTATAGATTCTAACGTCTATAGTATTAAACTATTATCGGAAGCGATACTTAGTATACGTTACTATTATTACCTAAGCATATATTGCCTTTCTAATTAGGAGGGAGACCCGGGCTACTCGAATATCGTTCTTAATACCTTAACTAAATTCACTATATCTAAGGCTTTATATCGGCTATAGTATTACGAGGTTAGGTTACCTTGCGATAGGCGGCGTGATAAGTTAACT
The DNA here is from genome assembly GCA_003339415.1 of Ophiocordyceps camponoti-saundersi (nom. inval.). NCBI lineage: Eukaryota > Fungi > Ascomycota > Sordariomycetes > Hypocreales > Ophiocordycipitaceae > Ophiocordyceps > Ophiocordyceps camponoti-saundersi. The sequence goes on from PDHQ01000481.1 coordinate 1,257, forward strand.
ACCTATACTAACGTAGCTCGGTTCGTCCTTATCGGATATATAAGGAGCTTTCGATTATATAATACCGGGGGACTTTTACTGCTATTTTAGGAACGATAAAGTAGCTTAGAATCCTTAAGCTGCCTCTTATCTTTCTAATAAGATTATTACCCTTTACGTACTTAGCTAATACGCTAATTAAGGCGCTGCCGCTAGTTATAGAGGTTATTACGTTTAATAACTCTAGGCTTACCGACTTAAACTTATAGGACGATTAGGTAATCCTCTCTACTATTAAGTCGGGGCTTAAATATCTCTAGCGGAGGTATAGCGGTTCTTAAGCTCCGATTCGGATAGTTTTACCTTTTCCCCTTCTTCCCGTTAAGTATCGGATATTTCCCGTCGAGAATCCGATAAATAACGAGCTCGAAGCGATATTAGCAAGGATACGATAAATAGGGCTTAAGACGTCCTATTAGAATTATATTAGCATTCCTAGTCCTAAATTCTATCTAGCTACCTTATTAGAATTCTATTAGCTTACCTTATCTCGGATTCTCTTAGCCTATATTATTAGAATTCTGCTAGCCTTCCTTATAGGTTCGGTTAATAACTATTAGTAATTTAATAAACTTAAGGTAACCTAGAGGCGACGAGCCTATTCGATATTAAGGTCCCTTATATAAACCTTAGGTTACACGGTATAGAAGAAACGCGGCTTATCCCTATTCTATCGCTATTAGGCGGGGTTAACTCCTTAGACTACGGATCGCCGATCGGACCTAGAATTGCTAATAGAACGAAGAAGATATTATACCTACTATATATATATATTATATAGCTCGATACTCTAGCTAAGATACTAAATAAGGTATCGGGTAATCTTAAGGTTTTAATAATCCTAATAAACTTTAGCGAGGACGAAATAGTACTTCCTTTAATTAAATAAGACTAGGGACTCCCGCTACCTTAGAAATTATAGAAAAGCTTAGCAAGCTAGACCTATCTCTTATCTTTCCGATAGGATAATCGCCCTTAACGTACTTAGCTAGTGCGATATCGAAAGCGCTACCTAAAGTTATAAAGGTCCTTACGTTTAACTACGGGATAATATATTACGACTTTAACTTATAATAGAATAAGGCGGCAAAGCTTTCTATTATAAAGTCGGAAAAATAATAAGAAAAGCCGTAGCCTGCGCCTATTCTATCGCCTTTAACCGGACTCGAATCCTCTTACTATAATTAGGAACCTTAACTTAGTAAAGAAGATATATAAGGCCCGATATATATTATCTAGCTTAATACTCTAGTAAAGATATTAAATAGTATCTTAGTTAGTTTTTAGGCTCTTATAATACTTATAAACTTAGATAAAATCGAATATAAATTAATTATATAATATAAAGCGGGGATTTTAAATAATAGACTAGCTTAGAATACTCGAGCTGCCTCTTATTTTTCTAATAGGACTATTACTTATATAAGCCCTTATTATTTTAAATATATCTAGGGGTAACGGAGCACGATATTTATCTTAACGGACGATTATCGGATATATCTAGAAAAGAAATCCCTTTCCTCGTAACTAAGGGGGTATATTAGAAATAATAGGCTATATATATAGCTAAATAAACCGAAATACGAGTACCCTTCGTAGTATATAAAATTTTAGCGTAGTAGTTAATACCCCGTATAATCTATTAGAGGTTAAAGGCTTATAATACCTAATTAATAACTTTACTTATTAGCTATAATAGCTATAATACGCTTCTATCGCGTATAATATAATTAATCCTTCACCTTATATAACTTAGAAGTTAGCTTAGAAGCCTAAGGCTACTACCTTATAGACTATACCGACTAGCTAAACCTAGATAAGATTAATCGATATTTAGACTAGAATAATTAGTCTATAAAGCCGACTCTATTTATATTAGTTTTCGATAATTAGCCTAATATAAAGAAACGAGCCGACCTTTTATTAAATAATAAGGATTATTATTATACGGATATCTTTAGCGCTAAGATTAATATCTATAATACTCGGTCGAGAATTAACCTCGCCTTTAGTTAAAATCGTATAAGCCTTCCTTATTTTAAATATATATATAGGTAACGGAGTACGATATTTATCTTAACGGATAATTATCGGATATATCTAGGGATTAAGTAGGTAACTAGTTAGAGATCGGAGTAGTTTGCTTTAAATTAGATTCTAAGTAACTTAATTATAAGATATTATTATTATATAGATTATACCGACTAGCTTAACCGGGATAAGATTAATCGATACTTAGACTAGGACGATCGGTTAAGAGAGCCGACCTTATTTATATTAGTTTTTGATAATTAGCCTAATATAAAGAAACGAGCCGACCTTTTATTAAATAATAAGGATCGTCGTTATATAGATATCTTTAGCGCTAAGATCTATATTTATAATACTTAGTCGAAAGTTAACCTCGCCTTTAGTTAAAAATATAAGAGCCTTCCTTATTTTAAACATATTTAGGGGTAACGGAGCACGATATTTATCTTAACGGATAATTATCGGATATATCTAGAAAAGAAAAAGATAAATTAATTATATAAGATAAGGCGGGGATCTTAACGATAAACTAGCTTAGAATACTCGAGCTGCCTATTATCTTTCTAATACGTCTTTCTAATAGGATTATCGCTTTATATATACTTAGCTATTATAATAAGTAAGCTAGTACCGCTAAGCGTGAAGGTTATTATACTTAACGACGGCATAATATTAGGCTTTTACTGCTCTAGGAACGATAGGCTAGGTTAAAAAAAAACAGAATAGCCTCTCTTCTTTATAATAGGACTATTATATCCTACGTACTTAGCTAATACGCCGGATAAGGCGCTACCGCTACTATAGAGGTCCTTACGTTTAATAACGGGATTATTTAATACGACTAAAACTTATCGTAGGTTAGGGTAGTAATCCTCTCTATTATAGAGTCGGGGCTTAAATATCGCGACTAAATATATTATATTTCTTAATAAAATTAAAAGGAAATAAGCTTCCGATAAGGAGAGGACCGAGTTAATAAGAATATAAGACGGAACGGACGATATAATACGGATAGGGTAGCGTTATATAAGTTAGAATATTATCGTTATTATCTGCCGCCGGCCCGCCGCTATACTTTTAAAGATATAATAGTATATAGTATCGAAGGCGATATAGGCGCCGGAAGGCAGGGGGAAAGTCGGTGCGCAATATTCTTACGACGTCCGTAGCGCGCAAAGGTGCGAAAAAGGGGAGAAAACGCGATACGTAATATCGCTAGTAACTCTAATAATAGACCGCAAGGGACGACGTAGCCGAAAACTCTATAAGGGGGACTACTAGAGAGATAGTATAGAAGGCAGTCGCGGAAGCGGTTTAAGAAATAACTAAGGACGTAATAAGTAGCCTAGTAAGAGATATTATACTTAGCTTTCCGTCCTAAGAGGTACCTGCGGTAGCTATCTACGCTTAACTTATTATTACTAAGTATGCTAAAGTCGCGGGGGGGGGACTTTTATATTATTAAGGTGGCAAGGAGACGCTATACCTAATTAGATCGAAGTGCCGAGGCCTATTATATAAGGTTAGACGGGCTTATCGATACTTAAATACTAAGGGGTCTTAAAAAGAGTATATTTCGCGATACCTCTTTATAACCCTACTAATACTACTATATAAATACCTATTCGAACGTATATATAAAGTAATAAATAAGGAATATAAAGAGTAGAGAGGGGAGTTATAAGATTAGGAGGATCTTATATAAAAAGTCCTTATAACTTAGGTAAGCCGTATAATAGCATAAGGCTATAAGAGCAGATAAGGCTACGAGGTATCGTAAGATAGCTTAAAATATAAGAAGCTATTAAATTTCTACGTAAAGCTAGAAAAAAAGAGAGCAAAGATAGTATAGATATTCCGGCAGTAAATCTACTACCTTATAGGCTATAGCTAGGGACGATAGGACGAAAGAGTTTACGGAAGACACTACTAGAGAAGTAGCCTAGAAGATAGTAACGGAGGCTATTAAGTAAGAAACGTATCTTCTTACTTATCTAAAAGGAAAGGTCTCGTAATATATATTTTCCTATAATCTTTTCTTATACCGCCGTAATTACCGAAGTCCTTAGTATTACCTACGCTATCTGCAGTCCTCCGCTTCGGTATATCGCTTATACCTTTATTATAGACTAATATTCTAAGTTACTAAGTAGCAGGGGTATAATAGTAATATTTTAACGCGTCGTGGTAGAGGAGATCTCCGGTATGCCGGGGAGGGGCGTCGAGGTCGGGTACTCGGTATCTCGTGGCCGGGATATCTATTATCCCGTGGCTAATACTTTATAGAAGTTCCGGGAGTCCCTTAGACGGAATATCTATTACCCCGCGAAGGATACTTCGTAGAAGTATCGGACGCTTCGTTAGCGGAGTATTTATTACTCCGTAGTAGATAAATAGCTACGTTACCTAATTCTAAAAGTTAGCTTTAAAATGCTAGAAATTAAGGAAAATATAAGGGGACCTAGATATAGGTAGCAAAGCTTAGTTAATTATATAGAAATAAAGGTTCTAAGCTATCTATCTATAGCTAAAGTATAAGAGTCGTACCTATATAACTAAGATAGGTAATATAAGATATGCCTACTATTAGTTATTTCGGTACTTCGTAGATATATCCGTTATATTTTAGATAAGTTATTCTATAGCTATACTTGATAATTCTATAATACTTACGCTATCTCTACGTAGATCGAAAGATAATAGAGGTTATACCTTATAGGGATAAACCTATCTATAAGGCGATAAAAATATATATTAAAAGAGGGAGTAGAGTAGATATTAGCTATATAGATATATAATAATAATTATATATATATATATAAAGACCGCACGGCTATTATATATATATAAAACTAGCTACTAAATTAGTTAATTAATAGCGATTATATAATATATTATATAATTATATATATATAAGTAAGGTGGAAAGCTTAGCACCGAAAGATAGTATAAAAAAATTTCTTCCTTAGTTAAGTATTATAAAGAGCATATCCTCTTAGCCTATATACGGAAAACTAAATTATATACGTAAGTAACGTTTACGGCGCCAAGTAGTAGACGTATAATACGATAAGAGGAATATTTAGACTAGTAGGAGATAAACCTTAAGAGAATAGGCATTAAAACGAGAAGTATCCGTTATAATTTCCCTTTTTAAGACTCGACTAATAAGTTATAGGAGAGGCAATACTTAAGAATACCTATTACTATCTATAGTATAAACGAGCCCGGTATTAACGATCGATAGCGTAAGGCGAAGGACCTTACGAATATAGCGGATATCGTACGTCGGAAAGTAGAAAAAGGCGAAATAAATATATTATCGAGTCTTACGTAGAAGTATCGCACCGATATACTAGTAGAGAAGATAACGATATACTTTAAGGTAAGTTTTACTTTATATATTTATTAGTATATTAATTAATCGGGTTAAAGTTCCACGTATACCTTAAATTTTAAGTAAAAGGCAGCGTAAATATCGGGCATATAGATATCCCGATATATACGGAAATCGCGTTCCGTATAAAGACGCTAGAGGATGCCGATACGATAACTAAAAAGAATATATAAAGTACCACGCTTATAGATTTCTTCTACGCCCGGTTTCTTAGCACGGACGCGTATAAAAGAATAGCCGTTTGCTTAACCTATTCTTAGATAACGTATATACTAATAGAGATAGTATACCTATAAGGGTATTTTATTAAATAGCTTATCGAGTCCCGCCGCCCGGAGTACGCTAAGGTACTTATCGTTATAATATTTAGGAAACGTAACCCTCGGATATACTTCGGCTATATACGAATATAGATAATAATAGTTATTACTTATAAAAAATATATATTATTCCTATTCTACGAATATATATCGATATAAGGCGTTTTAGGAGGGTTATACGTAAACTATATCTAAAATAATATAAAGATATCGATATATAGTTAGAGGAAATTTAAGGGTTTAATATAAGAAGAGGCGGAGGTAAAAAATATAACGGTAGTATTCTTAGGGTCTAAAAGATAGGAAGGGGGGGTAAGCGAAGAGTTAGAAGACTATATATACGAAGAGGTTACGCCGAGAATCGCAAAGGATATACCGAACCCTTTCGCTAAGAAGGATAACGCTAGTATTAAAGAAGGAGGGGAGGAAGATATTATAGACTATATTATAGTAGCAATTTAAATATAAATATATTTTATTTTCCTTAATAATAAGAAGAAATATAGTAATATACTTAATATTTCGGCGATAGCGGCTATCGTAATATAACCGCCTTTATAACCCTTATATATAAGAGTATTTAGAAATCGAGCGAGCTTAAAAACTAATATATACGTATCCTATATAACTTAGTTCCTAATTATTTCTTATCTTTATCTAGACTTATTCTCTTTAGGCGTATCTATAGGTATCTAAAAATTACTATATAGGGAGATAAAAGGGTTAGTAATTATAGCGTAACCGTAAGGGGCGTAAGTCCCTATATTATTAAAGTATTCGAATAGTAGAAGAAGAGATATTAAGATATAAGAGTATAAGCTATATAGTAATTCTATACGTGGGAAAGGATAAGAAACCGGTTTTCCACGAAGACGATAATAATAAGAGGGAATTATAAGTGCTATTTTATTAGAGTAAAATATTATTATAGAGGGTATTTAAATAAGTAATTTCTTATAGGGAAATATTAGACGCGAGGCAAAGTTATAATTATAAATAAGAGTCTTTTTTTTTTACTATAAGTTATTACTAAGACCCGGCTTAAAATTTACGGACTCTTAAGTATCTAAAAGAGATTTTTAAAGGCCCTAGTAGTTTAAGTTCTCGGCACTTAATTAAATAGTTCTCGACTTCTTTTCTCTTTCTTCTCTTATCTCTATATGGAAAACCGACTCCTTATTATTCTCCCTATAGAGAATTACTATCTAGCTCTTCCCCTTATAGCTAGAGATCCCCCCTTATGTTAGTTAAAGACTTTAGTCACCTAAGAAGTTACGCCCCTTAGGTATCTACTGCGCTTACTTAGGGTATCCTTCTTTCCCCGCTAAACTACCTTTACTTCTAATTATTTTATTAGCGAAGTCCGTAGGCGGCTTAAATATACGTTAAATCTATCTAATATTATAATACTATATATTTCGTAGCGTAAATTAATAGAAACCTTTAGGTAGACTATAGTTACGATATATAATTAGTATAATTTTAGCTTAGGTAGACTTATTATATTTAAAAAGATAAAGATTATATTAAAGAGAATAATATAAATAACTAGATTAAAAATAAATATTTAAAATACATTTAGTACTTAATACTAATATATATACTCTATAACCGATAATCTAAATCCGAGATACTTAAGGATAAAAGACGTAAATACCTTAGGTATCTTAGGCATTATAGATAAACCGTAGGCTATATGTCGAGCTATTTTATCGCGAAGTCTAGATTTTCCTTTAGGCTATTTAGTCTATACTTTAGTAAGAAGCTATAAGATAGAATACGGATCCTTGCTATTAAGATAACGATATAGATAATAATAGATTTGCTCCTTAGCGTAGGTTTATATAGGCCTAGCGTTAGTCTTTAAGGCTAACTCGTAGACGCGAAGATAAAATAAAATATTAGGTAGTTTATAATAGTTATCGTCGACTATAACGCTACCTCTTTTAAAGGTAAAAGATAGGTTACGGCTAGCTAGAGAAAGGTAATAGGTTTCGTAGTCGTCTATATTATAAGAAGTGGTATAAATAGCCTAGAGGAAGTAGGAAAGAATAGAGGGTTACTCTTCTAATAAGTTAAGAGTAATTATAAAGTCGGTTAACGTATTCTTATAGAATATAGTATTAGTTTTCTAAACAATATATATATATATATATAGGAAAATATAACGGGAAAGGAATTATAAGAATAATAGTATTATATTAATAGTACCTTATTATAGGTAGCGCGGAAAAAGGCTAGCCTATCGTATAAAATAACGCGATAAACTCTAAATATTTAATCACGATAAATAATAGCGAGATCGGAATATTTAGATTAGAGGGGGATATATCGGTTCCTTAGTAAACGTTTATAATGATCGTTATTCTATTTATTCGGAATTAGGGGGAATAGAAACCTCGACGATAGTATAAGCTATATAGTAGGTATTTTTTTTTTATTTATTTTTAGTTATAAGAAAATTAAAATAGGAGAGTAATAAAACGAGAAACTAAGAAGAGTAAATAATAATATAGAATAGAAGGGAAGAAGGATATAGATATGCTATATAATAGTATATTAATATATATATAATATATATATAACATATTAGAGGGAAGTGTTAATAAAAGGTGAAAAAATACGGGTAGATTTTAATATATTTTAATAACCTAATAAAATAATATTATCGTAAGTTATAGAGTTTTATAGGGAGTACGTAGTACTATTAACACGAGAGGGAATTAATATAGAGCGGGTACCGCTAGGTCGTTTATTATTATAGCTTAGAAATACGTTAAGTAAACGATAGCATTAGTATTTAGCATTATAAATAAAGACTCTAAGCTAATAAGAAAGAAAGAAAAGGAGAAAAACTCTCGTAGGCGAAGTCCTAGTAAAATATATAAAGAAACGTGCTAGTAAAGATAGGAGAGGCCCCGAGAGGGCATAGTGAAAACTAAAATCTTAATAGAGAAGCGGTTACCTTCCTTAGCGGTTACTATTAAGGTTCTTTACGATAGGATTCCTAGACGTTACGTAATAGAGATATCTTAAATTAACGTAATAAGATATCACGTGATTATAGTTTACGTAATTATATAGCGCTAGTTATTATATATATGCGAGTATTAGCGCTATCCCTTATCCCCCTTTCGACGACGCGTAGATAATATCGAACGGCAAGTAATAAGCTTTTATAGTGCGTAATAGTTTAGCCCTATTTAACCGAGCGATATTAACTAATAAAATTAGTTAGATAGACTAGAATAACCGATTTAAACCGTTAACGTATACGATAAGTACGATAATATAGCTAATAGTGCTACTTTCTTAATACCGTCTTACCCGCGCGGGCTATATACTTTAGAGTTTAGAGTATAAGTTACTAGGGCTAAAATAATACATATATTTATAAGTATCGGACGTAGATATATTAATAACCGCCGTAATAATATCTAGACGGTAGTTATAACTTAAAAGTAAACTAGTAATAATTAACTATTTTTCTTTACGTAAGTTTATTATAAGGCATAATATATATAATATATAATAAATAACTATAAAGATTATTATATAAAAGAAACTATAAAGAAAGTTACCCTCTCTTAAACTTAAGTATATACTCTAGAAGCGAGAGTATTAATTTAGGATACTTAAGTATAAACGACTTATATAAGTCGGGTATTTTTTTCTTCCTAGATAGTATAAAAGTAATAGCCTTAGATATTTTATTACGAAGTCGAGACTCTCCTCGCGACTATTTAATCTATACTTAAGTAAGAAGCTGCAAAATAATATAAGAATTTATACCGTAAAAATACTCTATTATCTATTAGCAGGTATACTTAATAGCTAAGAGCTAGACACGAGAGAACCTAGTCTTAAGAGCTAGCTTATAAACGCGAAGATAGAGGAATATATCGTATAGCTCGGTATCGCTAGCGTAAAGAATAACGTTATCTCTTTTAGAATCGAATAATAGGTTACGACTAGCTAGCGAAAGGTAGTAGGTTTCGTAGTCTTCTTTACTATATTAATCTATATAAGTAGCCTATAGGAGGCACTAGAGAATTAAGGGTTACTCTTCTAATAGGTTAATAGTATTATCCGGGTAACGTAGCGGATCCTTATAATATATAGAGTTAGTCGTTATATTATATATATATCGAAAGTCTAGAAGAAAAGAGATATAAAAATATTAATAAGAAAAAATACCTCGTTATAAAGATCGTAAGGAAATATTAAGTTATTAAATAATATAACGTAATAAACCCGGAAGATACGCTCGCGATAGAGAATAGTAAGATTAGAATATTCGGGGTTAAAGAATATATATCGGTGCTTTATTTTTCGTAATATATTATAGGTATCTTTATCTAATAGAGACGGGGAGGAGTATCGAGGTAACGGTCTAAGGGATATTTTTTTTTTTCTTTACCCTTTAGTATTAGAAATATAAGAGGAGAGATATAGTGCTAGAAGGAAATATAGGAAGAGTAGAATAGGCAGAAGAAGGGAATAAAAAGGTACTATATAAATATAATTTAATATAAGTAATATAAAAATAAAATAAATAAAGGGGGTTTAAAAAAAATACAAATTATATATATTACTTAGATACTATTATAAGAAAATAGAATTCTAAAAGTAATATTTAGAGTTCGGCAAGGGAGAGATACTACTATGCTAGGAATCTAATAAATAAATCTATAATATTAAACTCGTAATTACTTTTTTTTCCTATACTCTCTAATAAGTAATAAGTAAGGCACGATATAGTAGGTTTACGATAGATATTTAAGGGTAACGGAGGTGTAAGAAAAAAATATAAGCGCTAAAGTAAAAAAAATACGGTTAGGGGCTAAGAAGGGTTTTAATTAAATAGTTCTTAAATACTTCCTATCCCGAAAAAGCTTCTAAGGAATAGAGTTAAGAGGGGCGATTAAGACGAGATAGCGGTTATTACGAAATTTAGCAAGTAATTAGCTCTTAAGCTTATCTTCGCAGCTATCTAAAAAGCCGTATATTTAATATCGCAAAAGAATATTAGAATAAGTATTAATATATTATAGAGGATATATAAAAAACCTTCGCATAGTTTAATTAAATAACTATAAAGCCCGTCTCTTCTACTAAGAGCCTTAGGGGATAAGGATATAAGGGGCGCTTAAGATAGGAGAAGGCTATTATAAAGTATATAGCGTAGATTAGTTTCCCTTAAAAATAAAGGAATTATGCAGAATTAGCCCTTAACGTTACGTTTATACCTACCTTAAAAGTCGTATATTACAAATCGAGTCCTAGAGACTAGAGAGTACTTATAGTAAAAAGTATACTTAACGAAATTATAGCTTTATTTTAAATCTTAGACCTTAAAATAATAAATTACTAGCTTAAATATATATTTCGAAACCTTAGTTTATCGATTAAGTAGTTTTTACCTTTCTTTTTATAGTTTACTTTGTCTTTTTATAGGAAAATAACTTCCTATTACTTTCCTTATAAAGAAATACTATATAGCTTATACCCGTATAGCTAGAGATAACTTGTGGCATTTAAAGACTATAGTCACCTACGAAGTTAGACGTAATAGGTATCTAGTAAGTATACCTAGGGTAATACTAACCCTCCCTCGTTATTTAATAAACACCGAGAGGGAATAAAATTAGTTTTTCTCTTCTTAACTATAGTAGATAGTAATAGAGCGGATATAGAGAAGAGATTAGTAGAATAAAAAAATAAACTAGAAAATATAATACCCCTATAGAAATTTCGTTAAAGTACGGAAACCTTCGGATATAAAGAAATCCTACTAATACGTTAAGTTAGCACCTCTAGATAGTAGTATATAATCCGACGATATTAGGTATAAATTATAATCTAAGGAATTAGTAGACTATTATTTTTTAAAAAGGAAATAGATAATAGGGATATATTTATAAGCGGATAAAGTATAATAAGAGGGAAGAGTAAGAATCTGCGGAATCTTAAATATATATAGAAGATAGAAGTATAATATATAAGTAATTAGGAGGATAATAATAGAAATAGAATATACGTATAAAATAGCGTTAAGATTATAAAAAGCTATAGGATATTAGGGTATAATAAATATAAATACTAGGTATTAGGGTTAAAGGGGAAAAAACTAATTATATATAATTTATAAATAAATAGAAAGAAAAGAAAAATAGTAAATTATAAAGATAACGAGTTATATAAGATAGGATATAGAAACGTTATTATAGAATAGATTAACTATTATACGTAAAGTACCTTAATAAAGATATAAAGGGTAATTTAATAAGGATAGGAACGGTCACGTAAAAGATAAGAATGCGGAGCTAAGAGTATAGAGAGAAGCGTAAAAATTACTAAAATAAATATTTTATAAGGAATATTTATATATACTTCGTAGGAGCGAGTCTTAAAAATACTATAAAGAAATAAGTTAAATAGTAGATAGCTTACGTAGTTATCTATATTTTATATACGCCGACGGCGACTAACTTTATATATTAAAAGGACCTATAACTATTATTAGCCGCTAAATTATAAAAGTAAAAGGATATATATATATAGGTTTAAATATATATATAAAGGAATATTCCTAGGACAAATAGCCTAATAGTATATATATTAACCCCGTCCTATCCGTATATATACCTAGTTATAGGATATAAACTTAAAAAATCGGTCGAATTATTTAGATTAACTAGTAATATATAAATAGCCTATACGATACGAAAGACCCGTAGAACCCGTATAACGGTATAATAGTATTAAGGCCACTTCCTAGAAAACGGATCCGTAAAGTCCGTAAAATAGCTAATTAGAGGAAATAAACGACCGTAGAATACGTATAGACCGGTACGGCCGATAGGATAATAACGAAACTACTTTATCGAAAATAAATCCGAAAAAAATCATAATATAGCTTATTATACGGGACGACCTATATATATATATATATAATAATACGACACTATAAGACCTATATATATATAATATAGGATAGTGAAGAACCTAGCCCGTTAAAGACAGACCCGTAAAGTTTAGAAAATAGCTCGCAGTCACGACTTACTAGAGATAAACGACCCGTACGATACTAACGGGCCGGTACGACCGATAGGGGAGTAATAAATCTACTTGCCCGAAGAAAGTCCTATTAAATTTAGGAGATAGCTTATTAGACGGGACGACCTATAAATATAAGTATATATAGATAGACACCGAGAGACCTATATAATAAGTAGATAGTAACGAACTTAACTTATTAAAGATAGATCCGTTAAGTAATAAAATAGCTTATAGTTATAAGTTATTTAATATAAACGACCCGTACGATTCTTAGGGACTGTTAAGGCCGATAGGATAGCGATAAATCTATATATATGCCTAAAGAAAGTTCCGTCGAATTTAACCCTAGCTTATTTATAAGACGACCCGTAAATATAAGTATATATAGATAACTACAGACTTATATTATATATATATATATATACGATAGTACGATAAGAGGACGGTGACGAACTAACTTCGTTAAAGATAGATCTGTTAAATTATAAAATAGCTTATAGTTATAATTTATTAGATATAAATAACCCGTAAATACGATACTAAGAGACCGGTAAGGCTAAAAGGATAGTAACGAATCGACTTCCCTAGAGATAGCTCCGTTAAATCTACGAAATAGCTTATTAAACGGGATAACCCGTATATATATATATATAAGTATAGATACCGAGAGATATATATATATAATAGGTAGGAGAGTAATAAACTAACTACGTTAAAGATATATCCGTAAAATTATAAAATAGAATAGTTATAAGTTATAAGATATAAAGGCCGATATTATTCTTACTAACTAGTAGTGCGAGTAGGATAGTAACTAACCTACTTACTTAATAGCAAATTAGTTCTAGATAAAATAGTTTATTCTATATAAGCGACCGGCACGATACGTATAGACCCGTACGATACGTATATATAAAAGTTACCGGCGACTTACCTAAAGCTATTTCGACTATTACGTAAAGAATTATTATATAAGGTTAAGCGGGTATTTATTAATACCGCGAAAGTATTTCGGGATTAATAAAGAGAACTTAAATAAATAGAAATAAATTATATATATAAAAGTAATATATATATTTTAATAGATATATAGTTAAACGTAAAGGAAGATTAGTATAAGGATAAGAAGAGGGAAGGATAGGCACGATACGCGTAGGTAATATATAAGTAGCGTAGTATACTAAGTTTATATATATAATATTAATTTATCGATAAGGGAACGACTTTAAAGTGAAATAATAAAAGTAAGATATATTAAATAACGCAGATTTATTCTTAAAAAGCCTAAATATGTTTATATAGAATAGTTAACCTAAGCGGGAAAAATAAAATAATAGATAAAGTAGTAACGGTAGAATATAATACGAATCGGGGTTAGGAATTAGAAGTGATAATAAATTATTTTATCTATAGTAAAGTTTCGTATTAGATTACGTATAAAATTAGAGGAATAAGGTAAGTAATATAATATATAGGTAGTAACCTGATTTCTAGTAAGATAAGATATAGTTAAAAGAGAGGACCCTTTAAATTTATAAAACTATATATAGGGGTATATCTTATATAAGTTCTATATCTCTATTAAATAGTTTTAGTAACGAAGTAATAAACGAAAGAATATATCGGCGTATATCTTATAGAGCGAAGATAATAAATAAGTTATCGTATATTATAGGAGTAGTGCTAATATTTTATAAGTAATAGCGTATATAACTAACGTTATATATATAATTAAATCGAGGACGTTATAACTAAAAACGTATACTAGATATATTAAGTATTAGGGTATAAGGGAAAGAAAGGTTCGTAAACTAGAAGGATAAGGATAAATTTACGAGTAGTTACTAGCTACTAATATTTAGGATAAGGATAATAACGTAAGATAAAAAGCGTATAGAAGATAACGAGGGCGGAAATTTAAATAGTTAACGTGAAGACTTACGATAAGTTATAGGAACCGGTATCGGTATTCCTACTATATAGGCTAAAAGATTTAAAAAACTACTATAGCCTATAATACTAACGATAGCATGCAGCGTAATATTCGATATCGTCGGTAAAGAAGGCTATATAAGGATATAAGAGTATTATATTAATAATATTAGTTACGAATACTTTATATTAAGAGACTAGCTAGACTTTATCTTATACTTAGAGAAAGATATAAGGAAGTCGACTAATATTAAAAGTTTTAATAATTAGGAGATAGAAAGTTAGGCGGAATTTACGGTTTATATCCTAGGTATAAAGGATAAAACGCTATATATCAGAATAGTTAGGACTAGGGCATAGATTGTAGATAATCTTACGGAGGGCCTTATATTAGGACGAGAATAGCTTCTACTAAATAAGGTATATATATTTAGTTCGATAAAGATAGTTTAGATATATTTATATATAGGCTTATATATATTAGTAGAGGTTTATAGAAAATAATTATAAATTTTAGGCCGAAGTATATATCTTAGATAATACTTACTATATAGATTTATAACTATATCCTTAATCCGTTAATTCTAGATATCGTAAAATATTAGGAAAAGATATAATAATACCGGACATAGGAGGGTAGGGGAGGTAGGGTCTATTTAGTATTATTATAATAGATAACGCTAATAGCTAGAATAAAAGTAACTAAAGCGGGATAATATATCTTTAATAGCGGAGGCAAGAAGACCGGCATAAACGCGTCCGCTTCCTTAAGTAAAGGATAATATAGCGTTATTAATAGCTATAATAATAGCGGAGGAGATAGCCTATTATATAATATAATTTTCGCGTCGCTTCGCCGGGGTAAACGGAGGTTACGAGAGAGAATCGGTACTTATTAAGTCGATCACGTTTACTAGAGACGGCGACTCGCTCTAAGGAGTAAGGTCGATTAAGTCGGTAGGTAGTACGGAGAGGGGAGAAGGTAGATAACTAGCAGGTATATCGAGAGGTATTATAATAAGATAAGGGTAGTATAGTTAGAAATAATATAAGCAATTTAGGTTATAGCGGGTAAAAATAAATAGCTGCCGCTAGGGTATATATATTAAGGTAGAAGGATAAAAGGGTAAAAGGACGGAGAGGTAGCTTATATATAGTTTTTTTTTATTTACGTAGGTATAGGTTATAGCGTATATTAATAAGATTATAAAAATATAATACGCTAAATATATAGAGTTATATAACATTATACGATAAAGTATAAAAATACTAAAAAATTTAAATAGGGTTTTATATCGTTAATATAAGGAGGGAGGTTTACTATATATACTAAAAATAGACTAATAATAAGCAGGTATCCCTAGTTAAGGAAGTGGGAAAGAACTATATAAGGTCCTATAATATATATATATATATAAGGGATTATTCTAAAGTTTCGGGCCTTAATTAAATTACTCTTCCTAAAACGCTCTCTCTACCTTCTATTATTATATTAGAAATCAAATCCTTATCTCTTTTCCTATAGAAAATTACTATATACCTTAACTAGCTAAAGTTAGAGATCTTAACCTTATACTAGTTAAAGAGTAGGATTACGTATAATAATACGCCGAGGTAAGTATCGGCTAGGCTAGCATAGGGTATTATTAAAGGTAAAGAATATAGAAAGTTAATCGATTATCTTATAATTTCTTTAACTTATCTAAGAAGTATTACTTAAATAGCTATAGGAATTAAGCTAAAAAACGTTCCGATGCTACGATATAAAATTTATATAATAACGGAAAACCGAATAGAACGGTCACGTGTTCGTTAAGAGATTTCGCTTCCTTAACGCTAGTTTGCTATCGTTATTTTTAACGTCCTCTACTATAGCGAGGCTATAACGCTAGTTCCTATCTTATATTATTAACCTGCCACGATATTAGGCACGAGTATACGATCGGCAATTATATTAAAACCGATCTAATATATATTTAGGACGAATTCTAAAACTAGACGAAGCTATAATATTAGCTTATTATATTTAAAGCTAAGATAGATAATAGAAGCTTACCCGTCCCTTACCTATAAGAATAGCTAGTTATCGTTCTCCGCCTCTCCTTTTAATATTATATATATTAGAATAGTATCGCTAAATATTCTCGGGGTATTAAAGCGGAGAGCACGATTCGTATAAGTTTAGTATCGGTTTTCTTCTAAATACTAGCTACTAACTATTTAAGCTACTTTTTACTTACTTAATCGCACTATATTAGCACGTTATAAATAGAGAACTTTATTCGGGTATCTTCGAGGTTAGCTAGGATTATATAACGTAGAGTTCTCTTTAATCTTAGTTTTCTCGGCCGATCTTAGTTATTTTCGAGCCTTTAACTATCAAGTATACCTAGTTATAAGGAAAGTTTTACGTAAGTAAGAGGATTCTCCTAACTAAAGACTATATCTCGGTTATATTGCCGGATATATTTCCTCTACTTAATTTCTTATTTAAGTTCTATCTTTTTAACGAAACGCGTTCTTATTAATATTTATATTATTTTTATTAAAATAATATTTTACCGTAACGACGGGAGCTAATAACTATCCTTTACTAAAGTAGAAAATCGGCTCTTAACGATTAAACTCCTCGACTAGAATATATATACTAAGCTTAATATAGATATTACTATAATACTACGAGACGCTTACTATTAACCTAGCACCTAGGAATAACCTTAAACTACTAGGTTACGATAGTTCGCTATTATAGCTTTATAAGCTATTAGCAAGGCACTAGAGGAGGAACCTAAAGAATAACTAGAGTATTAGTTACTACTAGCTAATAATAATCTCTTACTAGTAATAACTAATACTCTACTAGAGGCTCCTAGATCTAAACTAGGGACTACTAAACTTAATAACTAGTTAGTATAGAGATACTTAACTCTACTAATAGTTAACCTAAGTATAAAAGAAGAAACCCTTTTCGCTATATCTATATCCTCCGAGTACTTTTACGGTTTCTAAGGAACTTCTTTAATAGCCGTATAAAGGCTTTATCTTATAACCTCGAGCGTTCGCGAACTAAGTATATAAATATTTAGATAAAATTTTTCTAGTATTAAGCGATATAGGACAAGTTAGAGAAACTTAGGTCTCGCGATACCTATTAACTATTAACGAATAACTAGATATTAAGCTACTAAAGATAGGTATTTATCTATAAGTTCGACGAGAATAGCTTTAATACGAAATATAAAGCTCGCATAGTTATTTAAGGCGATCTTTAAGAAGAGTCTAGCTTACCTCTCTATACCTTAACCTTACCGACAAAGTCTTATAGACTGCTAACGGGTCTCGTAGTATCTTACGACCTTAAAGCACGTTAGTTTAACCTTATTAACGCCTTCCTAAACTCCACGCTATAACGAGACGAGTAAGTATTTTATTAATTACGTAATAGTTTTAAGTAACTTAGCAAAGTTATACTCCCCTCTTTAATACGAGACTTTTTCGGCTTACTTTCTTCGTAAAGGTTTTATTTCTCCTAAAAAGATAATTATATCTAGACTAAGGATTCCCTAATTCTTTTCCTTTATATCGATAATCTTAGCCTAATATATCTACCTTAAGATAAGGGGGTAAGGTTTTCCTTAATAAATATAAGAAAGATTTTATAGTTTTAGATTTAGGAGGTTTATTATAGTTCCTTAGATTAATATATAACGGGATAGGACGATACGATAAATTTTTCTCCCGTAATAAGCGTATACTAAGAAACTTAGTATAAAGTTTAAGATATAAATATAGAAGAAATTCTCTAAGGCGTTTTCGCTTAAAAAACTCTTTCTATAAGAGGGATAAATAACTCCCTAGTAAGTAATACTATACTAACTACCTATTAACTTTATTAGTTACGTAGTAATTATTATTCGGCAAGATCTTATAGAATCTATTAGATATATATATTTAAGCCGTATTCTAAAATTTGCTTTTCCTTTACTAAACCCGAGACCTATACCTTACGTTCTACGGAAACGAGTCGAAATCCGCACCACTATACGCGGAATACTTTAGTAATACTTAATTCGTAGAGATACCTAAGAGGAGGAGTATTTTCGGATATATTATACGTCTCTTTAGTGCCGTATTTTAATATAATTAGGAAACTAAGAGACGATTACGATAAGCACTACTAAAGTAGAACTACTTGCCCTTACTTCTATAGCGAAAGAACTAATCGCCTTCTATCGCCTTAGCGATAAACTTCGCATTATTCCCTTAAACCCTCCGAAGTTTTTTTATAATAATATATAAATAAGACGCTTACTAACGGAAGATACGTTAAAGCTATTAACTAGGCTACGATATATTAATATTTTTTTTTTTTTTAGTATTAGCTACGATAGGAGAT
>PDHQ01000482.1:0-20187 GCA_003339415.1 Ophiocordyceps camponoti-saundersi (nom. inval.)
TATATATTATAACTTATATATATTATAACTTATATATATTATAACTTATATATATTATAACTTATATATATTATAACTTATATATATTATAACTTATATATATTATAACTTATATATATTATAACTTTAATTTACTTTATAACTTTTTCTAAATAAGCTATAAAGATAAAAAGAGTATTTTTAAAAAGCGTTTTTCTTAAAAAATATAATAAAGCTAACCGTTTTTAGCTTAGTCTTTTTAATCTCTTATAAAATATCTAACTTTAACTATACGCCTTTAATTACCTTTTAGGGAGAGCTTTCTTAAGTAATTTTAGCTAATTTTAATAGCTATAATAGCGATATAGCTATAAAATCGGATAATATTAAGTTTTTAAATTAAGGACCTTTTTAAGAACTCTTTTTAAGCTTTTCGAAAAAAGGAAAAGAAAAAGAAAAAGCCCGTATTACTCGATATAATATGGAAAAGTTTAAATTAAACTTAGATAAGATTTTAAAAATCTATATTTTAAAGTATAGTTTATTTACTTAATAGCTTCTTTTAATTAAGGAAAATAAAGAATAAAAAGTAAAAGCTAGTTATATTATATTAGTATTTCTTTTCTTATTTTTTTATTATAAAAAGGCTTTATTAATTAATTTTTTTTAAATAAATTACTATTTAGCGGAGTTTATTTTTCTAGTTTATAAGTTTTAAGCTTTTAATTTAGCCTGGTATTATAAGCTTAAATATAAAATAATCGCTTATAATGAAAAATCTAAAAAAAACTTAAAAAAAGTAAGTTTTTAACTTTTTTATTATATTTTACTAATTTAATTATAGAATAACTTTTTAAAAAAAATTCGTAAAACTTTTTTAAAAAATACAATAAGTTAAACTTAGCTTTTAATACTAATTTAATAAAAATACTTAGATTCGATACTAGCAACTACCTTCTCCGATAAGGTAACTTTACTTAGCTAATAATTTTTCCTAGCTCTTACTAATACGGCCCCTTTACTTACCTTAAACGATCCCTTCCCCCCCTTCTATATCGAGCGCGCTATTATTACTAAAGACGTTTACTCTACCCTTTTCTTAATCGCTTTTTAGAAATTAGCCGGCCCTAATAAGATTCCGGTTAGTTTCCTAAAAAGATATAAACCCCCCTTATCTAAGTTTTCTAAAAAATCTTCTAAGGCTATATTAATAATAGCTATTTTTTATTATAATTTAAAGTTTTTAATATTATAGTTATTTAAAAAATAAGTAAGCTATTAGCTATATATTATATTTTAAGTAAATATAAGCTAATCTTACTCCTTAATATAATAAAGAAAATTTTAAAAATAATTATAGCTAGGAAAATTATATTTATAGTAGAGGAGGCTTAAATCCTCCTTAATAGCTAAATAGGTAATAAATTATAATATTTTATTAATATAATAGTTTTTATATTTATTAAAATAATTTAAATAATTTAAAACTAAAGTAGCACCGTCTTGCTTTTTTTACTAAACCTTACCGGGGCTTTTAATTATATCTTTTAGAATAAGTTAATTATTATTATAAATTACCTAAGCTTCCTTAAATAAGTTATAATATTTATTTAATTATACCTTATAAATTATATTTTAAAACTTAAGTTTAATTATAAACTAAGTAATACCTTTTTAATTTAATAAGGGGTCCCTTAAAGGTTTTTTATATTATTAATTCTCTTCCTCTTATATATATCTTTATTATATTAACGCTTAGATTTAATATTTTATCTCCTTATAATAAGATTTATAGATAATATTAATATTCTTAATATTAGGCGCGATAAAGCTAAGGTATTATTTTAACTTAAGCGTATATAGGGAATTTATAAATAATAAGCCTTAAAATATAAAATAACTTTCTAGCTAGCTAAAAGTAAGTTAATATATTTTATAAGAATAAAAATAGTAAATATAACTAAGCTTTAGCTTAAAGCTATAATAATATAGCTAATATAAGAGGCGTGATTTTTAAAAGTTTAGCTATATTATAAGCTATATTAAAAATCTTACTTTTTAAAACTTATTACTAAGCTTAAGCGCTAATACTTAGCTTTTACTAAAATTATAATATTAATATAAAGCTATATTTTATTAAAAGTAAAGGAAATTTATATTAAAGTTAGTAAGTTAACTATTATATTTATTTAACTTTTATATATTTTACGAACTCCGCGCTTATAGCAACGCGGATACGGACTTCTTATTCTTATATTATAAGCGGACTTCGCTCCCTCTATTACCCTATAGTAATAGCTAGCCGCGCTCGGTATTATACGCTTATACGTATAATCTTCTAATAAGCGTATATACTAAGCTAGCTATTAGATATAATATATAAAAGAGGGAGATAGGCTAGCTACTAATAATAAGATTATAAAATAGCTACTATAAAAAGTATAAGTATAAGTAAAAGTCTTTTAAGAATTAAAATAATAACTATAAAAAAATTTAAATTATTACCTAAAGGAATATTAAGCTAATTTATATAGCTAGGAGCTTAAGGAAGATTTTTTAATATAATCTTAAAAGTATTTACTTAAGAGGATTTTACGGTAATTTTTATATATATTAGTAAAATAGAGATTTCCTAGTATACGGTAATTTCCTAGTATATAGGGATTTCCTAATAAAATCCGGAGATTTCCTAGTATACGGTGATTTCTTAATATACGGGGATTTCTTAGTAAAATCCGGAGATTTCTAAAAGTATATTTTAATACTAAATCCGGTAGGAAATTTTAATAAAATCTTAAGAGTTATTATAGAGAAATCCTAAGAGGAAATCCTAATAATTTTCTAAGCGTAAAGGTAATAAAGTTTTTAAGGAAAATCTAAGTAAAATCTTAAGGGGGAAATCTTAGTAAAATATTATAAGAGGTTAGGTAATTTATAAAGGTATTATTATATATTCTATATTAACTTCCTAAGCTAGAAAATAATTCTAATAGCTTTATTAACTTTTTATATTATTTTAGAAATTATTATTATATTTAAAAGCTTTTTTATATTAACTTTAATAATTATATTTAATTATAGATTAAGAAATATTATTAGGGATCTATATATAAAGAATTAAATTAATTTATATAAAGTAAAAAAAAAATAAAAAAATAAGATAAGAATAATAAAAGAGAATTATAATATATATTAGATATATATAGAAAAATATATATTATAGTAAAGGATATCGTAATATTAAGAAAAGAAAATAGGAATAAGAAAAACGTAATATAATACGCGGACTAAAAGAATAAAATAAAGGAAATCTTACTATTTTTATTATTCGGATATATAAGTTATAATAATAATATAAGAGCGAATATAAATAATCTTACTATAAATAGCGTAAGAAATATAGTTTATAGCTTTAAGTATAATATATTTATAAAAATAAAAGCGTTTAGAATATTAAGAATAATAGTAAAATTAACTATATTACGAATAGTTTACGCTTATTTTTAAGCGTATATTATAAGTAATTTATATTAAAAAGGCCCTAGCTTTCTTATTATAGCTAATATTCTTTTTTTATTTATAATATATAAGATATAAGGATAAATAATATATAACTAATATTATATTATAAAGATATTAGAAAATAATACTAAAAGTATACTAATTTATAAGGTTCTTACTTAAGCTTAATATATATAAGTATTATTATATATTAATAGTTAAATAATTTAAAAATTTATTATATAATAATAGTTAAATAAATATAATAGCTATTACTTATTAATAGTTAAATAATATAATATATTCTTTCTATATAAAGCGTATTATTAATATATTTCTTTACTATAGTTTATACTAATATTATATAAAGAGTTATAAAAAGTCTTAATCTATTATTATATTAATAAATAAATTAGCGTTAATAAGCTTAATAGTTATTATATATTTAATATTATTAGTAGGTTTAACTAAGCTACTTTTCTAACTATATAGCTTTTTAATAATATTATTAAGAGCTATTTTTACTAAATCTAAAATATTAAAAATAAGTATATTACTAAGGTTTAGAATTATTTTATTTTTAATAATATCGCTCTAAGCTAAAAAGAGTATATAATTAATAATAATAACTAGAAATAATATAATAATACCCTTACTAGGTAGATATATCTATTTTTTTATATAAATATATAAGTCTTATTAGTTCTTTTTATAAAATATTAGAATTTTACCCGAATTATTTAATACTAATTTCTTATTAACGAATATAGTTACTTTATTAATATTAAATAATATATTTTTAAAAGTAAAAATATTAAGTAAGATAGGTATTAAAATAAAGAAATTAATAATCTATTTATTATTAATATTAAATATTTTTACTATATAACTTAAGCGAAGGGAAATATTATATTTAATAAAGTACTTATTAAAGTAAATTACTTAAATTAAAGCGATATTTATATTTTAAAATACTAAAGTTTACTTATTATAATATATTATAAAAAGGGTAAGAAAGTATTTAATAACTTAGATTAGATTATCGTAATAAGTTATTAGAAAGTTATTATTAGCTTTTTTAATTTTTTTAGCTTTTAGAACTTTTTAAAATTAAATCGCGGTCTTAGAGATTATTATAGGGGTTTTAAGTTATTAAAAAGTAAAGTAAGTTTACTTATTAAGGGTTCTAAGAACGCTTTATTAAGTTAGAGTAGAAGGAGTAATAAAATACCTTATTAGGGATTTATTAAAAATAGGAGCTACTTCCTTAACCTTAGTCTTCTTTTCTATAGCTATTAACGCTATTTTTTCTATTTTTCTAAGGTAATTAGTATAAGAGATAATAGCTAGGATTCTCTTAATCTCCTCTAACTTTTCTAATCCTTAATAAACTTACCTACTTATTAGGCCTTTAATATAATTTTTTATAATTTTTAATAATATATATATATTATAGTAGTTTTTTCTAAGTTATTCGGATTATAGAAAAATATTTTTTCTAATATTAGTAAGGGAATATAATAGCGGAGGGCGGCTATAATTTTTTATTAAGGTAGCTAGTATTTTAAAAGTAAAGCTAATAGTAAAAGAAAATATTACGGTAGTTTATTAAGTAAAATATCTAAGCGCTATAACTTTAGAAACTTTAGGTAAAAAGTAGTTAGAGCTAAAATATTTATTATCTAAAAATAAGTATTTAAAATTATAATTTTTATTATTAGGGAGTTATTCTCTATTAGCTTATCTTTTTACTTTTTTATTAATATAATAAATATAATTATCTAACTTACTAAATAATAAATTATATTTTTTTTATAATATTTATTTCTAAGTAATAAAAGTTATATAGTTATTTGATTTTTAGTTATAATATTTATAAGTAAGCGATTTAAATAAATACTAAAATTTTATAAAGTTTTCGAATAGCTAAATAGCTTTTTTAAAGCTTTTAAATATAAGTATAGGGGGAGTGCGAATTAGTTATTTATAAAATAATTTATAATATATCTTATTATAAGAATAATAAGAATTATTATAAGGAGGATTAATTTTAAGTATAAAAGAAAGGAAATAATATAAGAATAATAAAAAAAGTTAGAAAATAAAAAAAAATAATTATAAGAGGGATAAAGACTAATACGTAAGAAGATATAATAAAGATAGGTAATATAAAGGGGAATAAGAGAGGATAAATAAAAAAGAGAGGAAGTAAGAGAAGAAAAGTAGAAAAATAAAAGGAAATCTAATATATATAATAACGCGTTAGGTTTATTATTTCCTAAAAATATTACGCGTTTATTACTAGGTAACTTATTTACCTTATTCTAATAGCTAGTACTTTTTAGAAGTATTTATATATTTTTTCTTAATAATTTCTAGCCTAGCTTTTAACTTATCTTTTTCTTTTTTAAATTCTTCGATTATCTTTTTTTATTAAAAATCCTTTTTAGCTACTTATTAGTTATTATTATTTAAGTATCTTTTCTAATATATAAGGTATTTTATTTAAGTAATACCTCGCCCTCTCTTAACCTTTCTCTTATTAAGGATTTATTAAATCTTATAATTATTAGTATTAAGCTTAGGGCTAGGTTATTCTCCTAAAATATTAGCTAGTTAAAATTATATAATTAATATAATAAGATAAATATTTATAAAATTATTAAAATCTAATTAATAAGCTAGATATCTAATTTTTTCGATTACGCGGAAAAGCTTAGCTTACTATTCTAAAAGCTTCGTTACTTATCTATTAGAAATAGAATATCCTTTCCTAAGTTTTAGCTAAACTTAATTATTAAGTTTAAACTTAAGCTTCCGATATCTTTTATTATATTATCTTTTTATTATAGCTTAAGTATAAATAATTAAAATAATTACTTTATTTTTTAATATTTCCTATAATAGTCTTACTAAAGCGACTATAGAAGTAAGCTAAAATAGAGTTATAATTAAAGCTATCGAAGAGAGGAAGGAGAAAGGAGAGAAGCCCCCTTCCTAAGCTAGCTATATACCCCGCGCGATAACTAAGCGCTATTAGGAAAACCTAAATATATCCGCTATAATCCCCCCTATCTAGCTACGATTAGTTATAAACTAATCCCTTATATAGCCCCCTCCTTAAGCTAGCCGAGAAGGTAAGAGCGTAGGATAGAAAAGTTACGTATTACTACGCTAGTAAGACGCTTTATATAATCCCTAGCTAATAGCCTAATAGCCTCCGTAAAGATAAGGATAAGAGGGCGGAAAGGCTCCTTTATAGCTTAGGGAATTAAACCCCGATCTTTATAAGGAAGATTCTAATAAGCTTAGAATCGTAATACCGCTTAAAATAGGAATTAATAAACTTATATATTAGTAGTAAAAATTTACTTATATAGCTAGCGTATAAAACTAAGTAATATTATACTAGTTACGGGAAGCTTAGAAAATACCCTAATCGCGGTAAATAGTAAAGCTAGCTATATACTTATCGCTATATACTACTAGCGCTAATTTATAAGCCGGGGTATAATATAATTACGGTATATATTTGCTAATAAATCTATACGCCTAAGCTATATATAAACTATCCTTATATAAAGTAATATAATAAGGCCGGAAATTACTTAAGTTATAATATTTAGCGTATACTTATCCCTCCTTACTTATTATCCCCTTAATTAAAATACTCCGAATTTACCTCTAACTTCCTTACTCCGCTTATAAAAAGCCCTAACCTTAATATCCCTATTTACTTACGAAGCTTCGGATAGTTACGCTTAAAATAACCGATTTAATTATACTAATAGTAACGCTAGCGCTTAATAGTACTAAAACGAGATTATATAAACGTAATATCTATTAGGTTAGTAAAAAGGGAGGGCGGCAAATTAACTAGCGCGTTAGTAATATTCCTAGAACTAAATACTTTATTAAAGCTTTAAAGAAAGCTAGCGAAAGCTATATATATTATAAGCTAGTTTTTATAATCTAAGCGCTCTTATAGCTCCTTACGTAGCCCGGATAAGAGTAGAATAATCCTAGCGTAGTCGGACTAATATAATAGTTTAGCTTTAAAAAGGGTATATTCCTACCTTATAATATATTCTCCGAGGGGCTCTAATAGCCCCTAATATATCCTAACTAAGGAAAAACCTACTTAGCGCTCCTTATAACTCTCCCTAAGAAGCTCGGAGATATACGCTAAAAAGGCTTTAAGCTAGAAAGAAAAATCTATAGCTATAGTAACGTATAAAAAAAATATTTACTAGAAGGTGCTAAGATAAGAAAAGATATAGTAAAACTAGGACTTAGGCTCCTTAATTATAGCTCCGTTAATTATAAATTTAGTATATATAGCGGCTAGCTAAGAGTCTAGGCTAGAATAAGCCGAGAGCGGCTTTAATATAGGTAAAATTTAATAGCGTTTTATATTAAGATCTTACTCTTATATTTAGTTAGCGGTAAGAGGAGCTTTAATTAATATAATAATCTTACTAAAGCGATTATAAAAGTAAGCTAAAATAAAGTTATAATTAAAGCTATCGAAAAGAGGAAGGAGAAGGGAGAGAAGCCCCCTTCCTAAGCTAGCTATATACCCCGCGCGATAACTAAGCGCTATCGGGAAGACCTAAATATATCCGCTATAATCCCCCTTATCTAGCTACGATTAGTTATAAACTAATCTTTTATATTTCCTTAAATTTAAAAAAAGCTTAATTATTTAGATAATAAAGATTATTATTTATTTAGAATTTAATAAGTAATTTACTAAGCGTAATCTTAATAATTAAAAAAAGGAGTTATTAAGTAAAAACTAAGAAGCTAATAGGGCGTTATTTTATTATTTTATTAGGAAATTAGTAGCGAAAAATCTAAGAGCGATTTTAATAGTTTAGTTTTATTTTTTAGATAAATTATTAGTTTATAAGTAATATATAGTTAATATTAGGAGTTTAGTACTAAAGGCAGACTATAAGGTTTTTTAAAGCTTAGATATAAACTTTAAATCTTAATTAGAGATAATTTACTTTAAGAGTCCCTAGTTATAATAAGTAAGCTTATTATATAGCTATTAAGCTTATTTTTTAATAGTAAAGTAATTATATTTAAGGGTTAAAATATATATTTTTAAAAACTTATTAGTAATAGTAAAAAAGGTATTATAAAACTTTCTTTTAGGTTTAGACTAAGGTAAGTTTTCCGAAAAGATTAGAGAGAGTTTAATAATAAAATTTATTATAATTATATAAAAAGGAATCGCTAAGGAATAAATAAAAACTATTTTTTTAGGAGAAGCTTATTTATTAGTTTAATTTTATTTATAGATATTATATTTATTTATAAAATCGTTAATTTTTTTTTAGTTAGGAAATAATAAAATTAAAGGAAAGTTTAGCTTATATATATTTTTAGCTAATATAAAATTTATAAAAATAATACTTAGAAATAATTTCTTTAATATAGTTTTTAGGAATATAAAGTTATTATTAATTATTAATATCTTTAAGATATAATAAGCTATTTGCTTAGATAAAAGTAAGTTTTTCCTAATAGTTTTTA
Source organism: Ophiocordyceps camponoti-saundersi (nom. inval.) (assembly GCA_003339415.1). Lineage (NCBI taxonomy): Eukaryota > Fungi > Ascomycota > Sordariomycetes > Hypocreales > Ophiocordycipitaceae > Ophiocordyceps > Ophiocordyceps camponoti-saundersi. Next base: position 9,025 of record PDHQ01000482.1, read on the forward strand.
TCTTTAAGTTATTCTAAGGTTTCGGATTATTATATATTAAGAAGATATTTTTCGGAAATTTTATATTAGAAAGTATTATTAAAAATAGCTTTTAAGGAAATAAGTATATATTTATAGTTAATATAATTTTCCTAGATATTTTTAAGTTCTCCTTATCCCTTTTTTAAAGCTATTTTTAAAAAGGAGGCGTAAGAGAAAGTTTACTAAAATATTAAAAATACTAAAAATATATTAAACTTTAAGAGGGTATTAATTTAAAAACTAAGAAATAAAAATAAGGTAATTATTACTTTTTATATTAATAGTAAAAAGAGAGGTTTATTTTATAATTACTAAAATTATAATATAATTTATAAAAATTATAATTTTTAGTTTCTAGGTTTTAATTAAATAAGTTTAAAGTTTATAATAAGCTTAAACTAAGTAAGAAATCTTAAGTTTAGTTAGCTAATATTTAATTTTAGCTAGTTTAAGTATATAACTAAGATAGTAAATAAGTTTAATAAATTACTAGGGCGGAGCTAAAGATAGTTTCTAAAATTCCTTATTATTAATATAGAAAAGATAGGCTATAGAATCGTTTTTTTAGAAAGTATTAATTTATAAAAAAAGTTAACGATTAGGAAAAAACTAACTAAAAATAGCGTTATTATAAAAAGTATTAGTAATATTATTAAAATAATTAGTTTTTTCCTTTATTAGGATAATTTTAAACTAGGAGGTAAAAGTATTTCTTTTTAGTTTAGTAATAAGTACTTTATTTTTCTATCTTTCTTAGAATATTATTATTTTATATTTTTAAAAAAGATTAATTTATTATATAAAATAGGGAATAAGATATCTTATCTATCTAACTAATTTAATCTATTACTTAAGATATTATAAGGTATTAGGGAAATTAATATCTTATAAGGCTTTTACCTAAGATTAAATATTTATTAGTATAAATCTATTAATATAATATTTTAATATTTTTATAATAGGTAATAAAAGAATAATTTAGAAGTAAAAAAGGAAAGATTTATATTAATAAAAAAATTAAATATTATAGTTAGATACTTAATATAATTTTCTAAAATATCGGAGAAGATTACTATATTATCGATATATTTAGTAGCGTATACTTTATATAGTTAGAGAATATAATTAATAAATTTTTATATATAAATAAAAGAATTTTTATATTTTATAAAAGTAACTATAGCCCTCTCTAATTTATAGTAAGAAGTAATTATAAATTACTTTTAATAATCTAAATAGATAAGAAACTAATAGAAAAAGCTTTAAGTATTAATAGTAAAAATAACCTTTTTACTTACTAACTTATAGATTATATCTTAAGGAAAAGGTATTAGATATATATTAAGAATAGCTACGCTATTTAAAGCTTATAAGTTATTTATAATATAAGGTTTACCTTTTCTTTAAATAATAAAATATAAGCTAGTAAAAGGTAAAGTTTTAAGCGCTTATTTTATTTTACCTTATAAATATATATTATTATATTTTTTATTAAGGAAATCCTAATTAGGTTTATTTAATAAGTAAAGATATAAACTAAGTTTTTTCTTATACTAATTATTAATAAGGGGGATTTTTAAATAATATTCCGGGGGCAGATTAATTAGTTTAATATTTTCCTATAATTTTAGAAAGGAATTATATAGCTATTTTACTTTTCCGGATAACTAAGGATTTAAAGTATAAATTTTAGTATTATATTTTCCCTCGATTTCTAAGATATTAGGTATCTTAGAGATACCTAATTAGTATAGTTAACTTAGATCTAAGATATTAATAGGAGGTAAGTTAGTATTAATTTTATTAGATAATATTATCTAATTTAAAAGAAAATTTAATATTAAACGCTTATTAAGGTTAACTAAGGAGTCCTTTTTTATAATTTATTAAGGGATAGTAAAAGAGAATTAATTATTAAAATTTAGTATTATACTAACTTTTTCTTTTTATTTAAAGAAAATTAGCTTATTACTTAAGTTAAAAGTAGTTAAATAAAAGTAATTATAGATAATTAAACTAAAAAGAAAATAAAAACTAGAAAAGAAAATAAAGTTATAATTTTTAGGAGGATCTTTAATTAATACTAAAATCGTGCCTATTAAAAAAAAGGGATTATTATTATTAAAATAATTATTATATATTTCTAAATAGCTAGTCTTCTATAAGTAAAATAGTATTTAATATATATTCCTTTATAAAGTTAAATTTAAAGCTCTTATCGAGAGTTAAAAATATTAATTTTATAAAAAATTAAGAATCCTTATCCTAATAAAACTTTAATAGGAAGATATTTAATAACTTAAGCGCTAGGTTTAAATTTACTAAAATAAAACTTATTATTAATTTTACTAATAATATATAAAATAAAAATAGCTTAATTATAAGTTAAGGCTAATCTAATATTATTTAGGCTCTTAATTATTATTAGATTATAGTTAATATTATTAAACTTATTAAATAAGTCCTTCTTAATAAGGGATTTATTTATTTTAATATTAATATATATTTTTATAGCGTTAGAAAGTTTATTTTTACTAAATATTAAAATCTTTATATAGGAGAAATAGGAAACTTATTCTAAAAGGAAATTAGTTATTTATAAAATAGTTTTAATAATAGAAAGGTTTTTAAGAAGGAAGTTTCTAATAATATTAAGAGGTTTTATCTTATATTTTTTAAGATTTAAAATAAGATAATATAAGTTATTAGCTAGTTATTTATCTTTAGATATTTTAAAGGAGTTATCTTCGCTTTCTAAGGGCTATTCTAAGATATTAAAAATAGTATTACGTATTTCCGAAAAGATAGTAAAAACTTCGTCTATATTAGGGTCTTAATCTATAAGTTCGTAAGTAAGGTTAATAAGAATAAGATTACCTTTTAAGCTTTCTTTATTTTTCTTAAGGAAAGGCTATTTTATTTTTATTTTAAATTTAATATTTTTATTAAAAGGTTTCTAAGTATTATTTATTAGTTTTTTAAAAAAATTATTTAGTTTATATTCTAATTAGCGGTTTAGATTTCGCGGGGATTTTTCCTTAAGATTATTTACTTTACGTTTTTATTAAGGTAACTTACTTAAAGCTATATACTAAGTAGCGTTATTTTAAAAAATACTTTAAGTTCCCTTAGTTAGCTTAGTTTAAAAGTTTAAAATAAGTTATTTATATTTATATATTTAGTTATTTAAGATATTTCCGCTAATTAGCTATTAGAAAATTTCTTAAAAAAGGATATTAAGTTAAGAAAAGATAATTATTAGTATAAATTATTTAGGATAAAGGGCTACCTAAGCTATTCTTTTTATTTTTAATATTTATAATCGGAAGTTTTTTCTAGCGAGTATATTTTAAGATATAAAGCTTTATTTTTATATAATAAAAGCGGTAATATTAAGTTAGATAGTAAACTTTTTTTATAAGGCTTTTACCTATTTTTAAATTTTAAGATTAGGAAAAGTAAGTTTTAATTTAATTTATAAATTTAAATCTCTAGAATACTATTTTATAATATAATTTTTAAAAAAAGAGGGAATAAATTATATAAGTTTATCTATATAATCCTTACTTTAAGCTATAACTTATTTTAAAATATTTATAAATTAGTTAATATTTCGGTAAATAATAGTTTAATTAGTTTCTTTAATTTAATTAAAAATAATATTAAAAATATTAGCTAATTTAAATTATCTAATATCTTTAACTTATAGCTAAACTTATTATATTAATAATTTTTACGAATTTAATTAGTTATATAATTATAGATTATTATCTAGCTTTAAATTTAAATTTTAGGGATAAATATAATAAAAATAAAAAATTTTATTAATTATTTATATTATCTTTTCCTTTTCTAAGGAAGGTAATTTAGGTTTTTTCAAATTAAATAATAATATAGGAGGATTTAGAAAATACTATTTCCTTAAAATATTCTTCTTTAAGGTAGATAATTCCCCTTTTAAAAAGGATTTTTATAGCGTAAAGGTTTTCTTACCTTTATCCGGTAAAAAGAACTTAGCCTTTTCCTTACTTTTATTTTAAAAAAGGACCTTAGTATTTTTACTATTTTCCTCTTATAAGGTAAGTTATTTACTTTTACTTTTAATATTATTTATAATTTAAAAGTATTCTTAAATAAAAGGTAGCTAATTTTTAAAAAGAATTCCGGGTAAATAAAAGATACTATTTAATATATATTTTAATTAATTTACTTATTTAAATAATTAATTATAATTTATAACTATATTTAGATAAATTAGAAAATAATTAATTATAATAGGTAACTTAGTTCTTTAAGGATTATCTTAATATAGTAAGTATTTTCTAACTAGCTTTATTTCTCCGTATTATAAAGGAGGGAATTTACTTTTAAAAAGGTAAAGTTTCTTTACTTTTTTATAAGTATTAAAAATATAAGCTTTTTTTTCCTAGCTATAACTTTTTTTTTAATTACCTTAAGAAGTTTAGGGGTAAAGAAATAATATATAGCTAAGGTAATATAATAAATATAGTAAAGCTTTCTTTTAAGCTAAAAATCTATACTTATAAAATCTTATTAGTAAAAATATTTTAGGTTTAACTTATTACCTTAATAGCTAAAAATCTATAAGTTAATATAATATAAAATTATTATTAATTATTATATACTTATATATATAATCTTCTAATAAGTATATATACTAAGCTAGCTATTAAATATAGTATATAAAAAAGGGAGATAAGCTAGCTACTAATTATAAGATTATAAAATAGCTATTATAAAAGGTATAAGTATAGGTAAAAGTTTTTTAAAAATTAAAATAGTAATTATAAAAAAATTTAAATTACTATTTAAAGGAATATTAAGCTAATTTATATAGCTAGAAGCTTAAGGAAGATTTCTTAGTATAATTTTAAAAATATCTACTTAAGGGGATTTTATAGTAATTTCCGTATATATTAGTAAAATAAAAATTTCCTAGTATATAGTAATTTCCTAGTATATAAGGATTTCCTAGTAAAATCCGGAGATTTCTTAATATACGGTGATTTTCTAATATATAAGGATTTCCTAGTAAAATTTAGAGATTTCTAAAGGTATATTTTAATACTAAATCTAGTAGGAAATCTTAGTAAAATCCTAAGAATTATTATAGAGAAATCCTAAGAGGAAATCCTAGTAATTTCTTAAGCGTAAAAGTAATAAAGTTTCTAAGGGAAATCTAAGTAAAATCCTAAGGGGGAAATCTTAGTAAAATATTATAAGAGGTTAGGCGATTTATAAAGGTATTATTATATGTCCTATATTACTTAAAGTAACTCTAAGGGGGAGGGTAACGCTATATAAGTTAATTATAACCGCGAAAATTTTTTACTTAAAATATAGCTTTATTTTAAATTATAATAATCTTAAACTTAAAAGTTTATTATACTTATTACTTTATTAGAAGCTAAGGTAAATATTAGTAAAATTATTTTAAAAGATACCTTTATCTTTATATAGGTAATTATTAAATAAGTAGTAAAGTTTAAAAAGGTTTAAGGAGGTGCCCCCTTTACTTTAACTTTATTAATTAGTAATATCTCCTTAGCTATTATAGCTATAGTTTCCTTTTTTCTCTATAGCTTTAGAGGGAGCGGAACTTTTCTAATATAAGCTATAATTATAGCTAAAGCGCTAAAAAAAATTATCGAAAAATAAATTCTTAAGTAATATAAAATAATAGCTTATAATTTATTTTAATTTTATAGTTACTTTACTTTAAGTTTAAAGCCTTAAGGTAATTATAATAAATATTAATTATAAATTTTATAAATAAGGCTAAGCTTTTATAATAAGGAAATTACTTAGTAGCGATATTATAATAATATTCTAAAATACTATTTATAAGTTTTAGTCTAATTTAAGGTAGCTTTATATTATTTTTAAAGAAAAGGTATACTTAACTAATAAAGGTTATATTCTTATTATAAAAAAATACTAGCGCGGGCCTTATAATAAGGTAATAAGGAAGCTTTTTATAAAAAGATTAAGTTATTAAATAAAGTCTTAATAATATAACTATACGCGAAAAGATATTATTTTAAAATTTAGCGAAGCTTTTTAATAATTATTATTAATAACGTAATAAATATAAACTAGATTTATAATAAAAATATAATAATATAAGCGGAGATTTTTAACGCTAAATTATATATATTAGAAATCTAACCTTAATAATATTTTAAATATTACTAATTTAAATATATTACTAAATATTATATAATAAAGCTATAATATAATAAATATTTTACCGCTTTATATATAAAAAGTAAGTTTATTTACCTTATAGCTTATAGAAAAAAACTATATTATTACTTTTTTTATTAAAAATCTTATTTTAAGTAAAATTAACTTTACCTTAAAATAAAAGTAATATAAGATTAAGCAAAGGACGCGTATATTACTTAACTTTAAAAGTTTATAAATTAAAACTTTATATATATTACCTCTTTTTCTTCTCTTTTAGCGCTAATTAGAAACTAATAGTAGCTAAGGTAGAAACGCTAAAAAGCGAATATAATAATACCTTCTTCTCTAACTCTAACTTTATACTTATTCGTCGCTCCGCTACGATAATTTAGCTATTTTTTAAAATTAGCTATTATAAGGTTTATTATAAGATAGTAAAACTTTTATATATTCCTAAGCTATATTAATAAAGCCTTAATAAATTAAATTATTAAGGCCGCTTTAATTAAATATAAGGATTTAGTTTATAATAATAATAATAGCTAAGAGGATAAATAAGCTATATTAACTTTATACTAGACTTAGTTTACGCGTACTCTTATTATTACGGAGTCCGCTTTAAGGGAAATATAAGCTTTTAAATTATTAGTTAATACCTAACTTATTAAATATATAAAATACCGGGTATAGGCGGGGTTTAACTTAAAGCTAAGGTAACGCTTAAGGGGAGGGTTTTATTTTAAGTTCTCCGGTTTTTCCCCCTCTTAGAATATATATAAAATAGTTCTAAGCTATATAAGGTATATTAGTATATAATTTATTATTATTATTATAACTATTATATTTAATATAACTTAGTTTATTTTACTAATATAGCTAAGAGGGAAGCTATATAGTTTTATTATAAAAGCTTTAGCTATAAAATAATTTAAATACCTTTAAGTTATTATTAAGGCTTATAAGGCTAATTTTATTTATTATATTAAAGCTAAAGCTTTTATCTTACTTTTTAACTTTTCTCTTACTTACCGAATAATATATACTTATTACCGCTTATAATATATTAGAATAATAAACCTTATTTATATTATAATAAAAAAGGCAGCTAAGTAAGTATATTATAAATATAAAAAACGCCCTTATTAGAGAAAATACTAGGTATTTTAAAACTTAAGAAACTTTAATATAATATAATCTAGCTTTAAGCTAGCGGTAAAGCGTAAGTAATATAACTTCGATATTTAACTTTATAATAAATAGCTCCTTTATTAGTATTTTAAGAAAAGAAAGCTAAAGAAATATAAGTAGTTATATAGCTATTTTATAAATACGCTATTATAGCTTAAAGCCGGCTCCGCTTTATTTATATATAGGGGACTCTTTAAGTTTATTAATATAATATTTATATAATATAAAATTAAATATATTAAACTTAATTTATTCCTCTAAGCTTATAAGGTACTTAAGGTAATATTATTATTATTATTATTTATATACTAAAAGCTTTTATAATATTTAAAGTTTTTATAATATATTAAGTAAGAAAAATCCCTTAAAATAAAATAAAACCCTTTAATTATAAAAGAAAAAGCTTATTATACGCTTATATAAAAATATAATAATAGCTAATAGCAGTATAATATAATAAGCCTATTACTTAGGGGTAATTTTAGATAATATAAGAAAATAAGGTAAGGAGGGGAATACGAAGAAAGGAAAGTTTATAAAATACGGGGCGGAAGGAGAAGCGGGGCGGTACAGCGTAGCGCGGGGCGGTACGGGGCGGTACGGGGCGGTATAGGGCGGTATAGGGCGGTATAAGGTAAGGCGGTATAGGGCGGGGCGGAGGAAAGAAAGTCTAAGAGGGGGTAAGGTAAAATAGTAAAATAGCTACTTTATTATCTATTAGTAATTAAAAGGGGGGGGGCTATATCTTTTTCTTTTTTGCCTCTTCTTTCCTTTCTTCTTTTTCTTCTTTTTATTATTTTTAGAAAAAAGTATATTTCTAACTTTTTTTTTTAACTTTTCCTTTTAATTTTTAAAATAAAGAGAAAATAATAAAAATTATATTATAAAGGTCTTACTAAGGCGACTATAAAAGTAAGCTAAAGTAGAGTTATAATTAAAGCTATCGAAGAGAGGAAGAAAAGGGGAGAGAAGCCCCCCTCCTAAGCTAGCTATATACCCTACGTAATAACTAAGCGCTATCGGGAAAACCTAAACATATCCGCTATAATCCCCCTTATCTAGCTATAATTAGTTATAAACTAATCCCTTATATAGCCCCCTCCTTAGGCTAGCTAAGGAAGTAAGAGCGTAAGATAGAAAAGTTACGTACTACTACGCTAATAGGACGCTTTATATAGACCTTAGCTAATAGCCTAATAGCCTCCGTAAAAATAAAGATAAGAGGGCGGAAAGGCTTTTTTATAGCCCGGGGAATTAAACCCTAATCCTTATAAGGAAGATTCTAATAAGCTTAGAATTATATAACCGCTTAAGGTAGGAATTAATAAACTCGTATACTAGTAGTAAAAACTTACCTATATAGCTAGCGTATAAGATTAAGTAGCACTATACTAGTTACGGGAAGCTTAAAAAATACCCTAATCGCGGTAAATAATAAAGCTAGCTATATATTTATTACTATATACTACTAGCGCTAATTTATAAGCTAGGGCGTAATATAATTATAATATATACTTACTAATAAATTTACGCGCTTAAGCTACGCGCGGACTATTTTTATATAAGGTAATATAATAAGGCTAGAAATTACCCGGGCTATAATATTTAGCGTATACTTATCCCTCCTTACTTATTATCCCTTTAATTAAAATATTTTAAATTTACTTCTAATTACCCCGCTCCGCTCGTAAAAAGCCCTAACCTTAATATCCTTATTTACCTATAAAGCTTCGGATAGTTACGCTTAAAATAACTAATCTAGTTATACTAATAGTAACGCTAGCGCTTAGTAGTATTAGAATAAGATTATATAAATACGATATCTATTAGGTTAGTAGAAAAAGGGGGCGGTAAATTAACTAGCGCGTTAGGAATATTCTTAGAACTAAATACTCTATTAAAGCTATAGAGAAAGCTAGTAAAGGCCGTATATATTATAAGCTAGTTCTTATAATCTAAGCGTTCTTATAGCTTTTTATATAGCCTAGATAAGAGTAAAATAATTTTAATATAGTTAGATTAATATAATAATCCGGCCTTAAAAAGGGCATATTTCTATTTTATAACGTATTCTCTAAGGGGCTTTAATAGCCCCTAATATATCTTAACTAAAGAAAGACCTACTTAGCGCTCCTTATAACTCTCCCCGAGAAGCTTAGAAATATACGCTAAAAAAGCTTTAAGCTAGAAAAAAAAATCTATAGCTATAATAATATATAAAAGGAACGTTTACTAAAAGGTACTAAGATAAGAAAAAACGTAGTAAAATTAGGACTTAGGCTCCCTAATTATAGCTCTATTAATTATAAATTTAGCACGTATAGCGGCTAGCTAAGAGTCTAGGCTAAAATAAGCTAAAAGCGGCTTTAATATAGGTAAAATTTAATAGCGTTCTATACTAAGATCTTACTCTTATATTTAGTTAGCGGTAAGAGGAGCTTTAATTAATATAAAAGTTTTACTAAGGCGATTATAGAAGTAAGCTAAAGTAAAGTTATAATTAAAGCTATCGAAGAGAGGAAGAAGAGGGGAGAGAAGCCCCCCTCCTAAGCTAGCTATATACCCCGCGCGATAACTAAGCGCTATCGGGAAAACCTAAATATATCCGCTATAATCCCCCCTATCTAGCCACGATTAGTTATAGACTAATCCCTTATATATATAGCTATATTAATAAAATAATAGTAATAAATATATTTAAAATTATTTATAATAAGCTTTATAATATTTTTTATATTATATATATAGCTTAGCTAGCTAATTATAAAATCTTATATTAGAAATAATAAGATAAATAATATTATATAATACTAGCTATATATAAAGCTAATAAAGTATATAAGCTTATAATTAGCTAATTATTTTAATTATATTAAAGCTTAATATAAATTTTAAAAGGTAAATAAAGCTAAAAGTTAAGGTAAAATTATAGCTTAAAATACTAATTAAGTTATAAATATATTTAAAGAAATTATATATTACTATAATAAAAATAGCGTAGTATATTAGTAAAAAAAGATAATTAAATAGCTTATTAAGAAATATAAAGTAAAGTAAAATAAAGTAAAGTAAGGTTTTTAAATATAGCTAATAGTAAATAATAGGAAAAAATTTAAATTAATTTATATAATATATAAAAGCGGAATAAAGCGTTAAAGCTTTAACTTAATATAATAATAATAACGCCTTAAGTAAGTATCTTAGTAAAATTAGCTATTTTAATAGCCGCTCTTAATATTACTTTTACCGCTATAATTATTAATACTCCTTCTTAGAAATTTTATATATTAATATTAGCTTATTTTAAGATATTAAGCGGATAAATAATTATTAATATAAATAAAGCGGGAGGCGGAGAAAAGGGTAAAGCGATAACAATAATAATAGCGGTAATAAATATAGTAATTAGCTTATAAATAAAAATAGTAGCGGTAGCAGATATAAAAAAGGAAGCGGAGGTAGTAATAAAAAGTATAGAGGCGGAAACGCTAGCTTAAATAATAATAGTTATAATAATAATAGTAAAATTTATAGCAAAAATAAAAATAATAATAATAATAATAATAATAATAATAATAGTAGTAATATTTATAATAATAATAATAATAATAATAATAATTATTATTATTATTATTATTATTATTATTATTATTATTATTATTATTATTATTATTATTATTATTATTATTATTATTATTATTATTATTATTATTATTATTATTATTATTATTATTATTATTATTA
>PDHQ01000483.1:0-20024 GCA_003339415.1 Ophiocordyceps camponoti-saundersi (nom. inval.)
AATAAAATATCTACTAATAAACTACGAAAAGAATATACTAATAATAAAAATATTAACGATAAAAATATTAATAGTTAATATATTAATAATTAATATAATATTTTTATATAAATAGTAATAATTATTATTTCTAAGTAATAGTATAAAATTCTTTTATTACTAGCTTAAAGGCTATATATTTTAATAGTAGTTATAAATATACTCTAGCTACGGAATAAGAACTACATAGTTAAGTTTACTCTATAGTAAATACCTACGATATCTATATACTCCTTTACGTAACCGTTATCTTTAACTTATATACGTTAGGATATATAGCTATACCGTATACGGTAATAAGCTCTATCGGTATCCTCTATTATAAAAGCGATAATATATTTATTTTCTATATAAAGATAGGAAGGGGAGAGATAAAGGTATAGGAACTATCTAACCGAACTTTTAAAACTTTATAATAACGGTTAACTTACTTACTCGCTATATAAAAGTCTAAGGTTTAAAGTAAATCTCTAATTCCGTTTAGTAGAGTTTTACCTATAAGCCCTCTCTAACACTTAACTTATAATATACGACTTTTAGGAATACTATAAAGATAAGCTTTAGGGCTAATAACTAGCCTAATTCTTCCTTTCTCGAGGGAAACTAAATAGCACTATATACTTTATAATAACCGCTATCCTATTTTAAGCGCCTTTTATTACCCTTATCTATATAGGGTATTAGGAGATAAAAAAGTACCGACGACTATTTAATCTATCTTAGCGTAAGCCTCTATTAGTATTTTATATTCGTATAGCGCCTGCCTTCCTTAGGTATTACTATCACCGCCGTTAAACTGCCCTCTACTAGATAACTTCTACCTCGCAAAATCGACTATAGCTAAAGCCTCACTCTTATCTCTAAAAACTACCGTTATCTAAGAACCCCCCCCCCCTTATATAACTCTACGCTTGCTCCTTATATATTCTTCCTTTGCTAACGCGCTTACTCCTTTTCTCCTTTATAATAAACTAAACTCTAGTATATATATATATATATATATATCGGCTTATAATAACTAACCTAAGATAATATTATAGTAATCCCGGAATCCGATACTATAGTTTAGCGCGGGAAGAAGGACACCCCTAGCAAGTATAGTAGATACCTTAGGGGCGTAACTTCTTATTTAACTATAGCCTTTAGATAATATAAGGGGTGATCTCTAGCTTTTTAGGGATAAGTTAGATAGTAATTCTCTATAGAGAAAGCGATAAGAAGTCGGATTTCTATATAAAGATAAGAGGAATAAGGGAAAGGAAGGAGGGAACTATTTCACCGAAAACAGAAAATTATAAAAAAAGTGTATAAATTAGTAATTTATAGTATTAAATTCTAGTATTTAAAATAAGGTTATAATTCCGTTTAGTAGAGTTTTGCTATAAGTTCTCTTTAAGACTCGACTTACGATTTACGACTTTTAGGACAGCTATAAAGATAAGGTTAAGGACTAATTATTAGTTAATTCCTTCCTCCCTTAACGGAAACTAATCTATGCTATATATCTAGTATCGTAATAATTCCTATCCTATCTTAACCGCCTTTTATGTTCCCGTCGTTATAAACTCTAAAGGGAAAAAAAGGGTTCCGGAACTATTTAATTTAACCATTTCTATGCCCTTCGTTCCACCCTAGGTAAGGCTAACGTATATCTTTCTTTATCATCTCTGCCACCGCCGCTAAAGTATCTATCTATAATATATATATATATTTCCGTATTTATACTTATAAAAAAAAGTATTAAAGAAATTATATAGGGTTTTATAACGTATATTTCGGCATTCTTAACGCCCTACTATTAAAAACATAACTTATACGGCTACTAGCACTATTTAGCACGACCCCCCCCTTATTCTATATAGATTATTATTTTAGGTTAAAATAAGTATAACTGCCCTCCTCCTTTAACGCAGTTATTATTTCTTTCTTAATCCGTTAGTTCCCTTACTATACTAAAGTTATCTCTTTGCAGCCTTTTATATTTTTTTTCCCTACGTATATATATAATAGAAAAAAGAAAAGTTAGATAATTTAGTAAAAGAATTAAATTGCAGCTCTTAGGAAATAAGAGTATATAAGGATAACGTCGACGATAGGTCTAACCTGCCCCGTGCGTGCTAAATTAAACTCTAACTAGGCTTACCGGCGCTCGCCTTTATAAGCTACTATAAATAAATAACACTTATCTCTACTTACTTCTCCTACCCTATACTCGCTAAACGCGTAATATATCCTTGCTTTCTTTTCTTTAATATATATATTTAAATATACTTTTAATTCGTTATTCTTTCCTATATAAACTTTAGTTATACTCCCGCCTAGGTATATAATTGCATTTTTTAATAAATATTTCTAAAAATAAACCCCTCGAACCTTCTTACTCGCGGTCTTACGTACTTTACTAACGTTAGCCGTATACTATTATCGGGCCTATACTCCCTATAATATCCGGCATAAGCCGCTTACTCGGCTATATACGGTTACTTCCCGTAAAACTTAATATACCTTCTTATAAAGTAAAATTAAATATAAATAATACTTAGCGAAATAACTAAGAATTACGATTCGTCCTTACTACGATCTTACAATCCCCTCGTATCTCCACTAGTATATCCCCTTATATATATATTTCACTACGATTTTACCTACGAGTTTTTCTTTTTCTTTATACTTTCTCCTTATATACGTATATACTCTTATATGCCCGTATACGATATAAAAGACTTTATTTTATAATACGATCCTCCCCTACTACGTATATTTAGAGCTTATAGCTAGACTCTTCGGCGATTAATAAGACCTATATTAGAGATATATTACTACTAATTAGACCCGGATCCCGGTATAAACTAGACTACGACTATAGCCTCTCCTTTAGCGACTTCGACTACTATAAATATACTATAGGAATTACGTGCTATAATAATCTAATTATATTCGCAGATCCTTTATCTCTAAGACTAGTTAAACCCTTCCCCCTACTTAGAGGCTAATAGGACTTATTATAAAAGATCGACTGCCCTACGGAATACCGCTCGAACTTTTTAACCTAGCGGCAAGGCCTCTTACGAACCCTTCTAGCTACTTGCCCCGGTAGGATAGCTAAATACCGGAACTCGGGGGCGTTTAACGACTTTAGATATATACTCCCTCCTAATTATACTACTCGGTTTCGGGAAAAGCTTAGGACTATTATAATTTCCCTTAATAGTCCCGAAGGCTTTACGAGTAGGATAAAACGTAGGAGTGTCTTTTACTATTAGTAGTTAAGTTTAGGTTAATTATACTGCTCCCCGTGCCTATACCCGTTATAATACGGGAGCAGATGCTCGTTTCCCTTATAGTCTTCGTTTCGCTAAAATACGCAGCGAAGCGCCTCGCTCCCGTGCCTATTCCCGTTTCCCCTATCCCTCTTATTAATATCTAAGTCCGTGAGGCGGGTTCGGTACGCAAATACCTAAATATCACGTTAGTTATCTACCTTATCGTGAAATTACTTAGAATAATACTAATAGAAACTAAGAATTATTATCCTATCCTTACTAGGATTTCCACCTGCCCCCTAGCTTTTACTAGCATATGCCCCTAACTATTTTACTAGGATTTCGCCTACTACGGTTTTTCTCTTTTCCCTCCTTCTCCGTAGCTTAGAATCTTTATTTATAGTGCTAATATTATTATTTACTTAACGTCTCCCTTCCGTAATAACGTTTAGCAAACGCAGCTACTATAATATTTATATTATATTAACTAACTAAGTATTCCTATACCCCTTAAAAAATTCTTTACTAAATTTTCCGACTTTCTCCTTATAGCGCCTTCTTATCCCCGTCGCCGTTCTCTAAAGACATATAACCGCGATAACGGCACGGTTTTATAAAACCTAACTATATCTAATAAGTTATTACTCTATTAACCTTTCTATTCCGTATATCCGAATATTAAAATAAAAGCTAAATACTATAAAAGAAACTCTAAAACCGATATTAAGCTTAAAAAGAATAATACTAAACCCGATATAAAGACGATAAATACTAAGGTTAAAAAATAATCTAAACTTATATTTATAAGCCGTACTTCTTATTCTCTTTATCTCCCTTCCTCTTTATATTATATACTTACTAATTATAAGCTCTATTTAAAAACTAGCCCCTTCCGCCTTTTAAAACGACTAATAACTAGTTAGGTCGCCTCCGTAACGTCACGCTCCTAAGTATTAAGGTCGAAGATATTCCGACTATCCGTATTAAAAAATCGTTAAAAAATAAATTATCTCCTTCTTCTAATAAAAAGCCGGCGTCTAAAAAAGCTAAGCGAAATAGTTTACTTAAAGAAATAGTCTAGGTGCTACTATTATAAAACTCTAAAGCTAGCCTTCCCTCTATTATACCACGTTCTATAACTATACGCTAATATATATCCTATAAGTAATAGTAGCGGATACCTATAGCGCGTAACTATTAAGTCTAGTAACGGTTACCTCGTGGCCGGTAACGTCCGTAAGGTTAAAGAGTATAGCGTATTTATTATTATTAATAACTCGGCTAATATTAGCGGCCTATATTGTAGTAATTAGACGGCCGATAATCTAGTTAAGAACGTAACTAAATTATATAAAGCGCGGGATATCGTTAAATATAAAGTGCTTAACGTCGACGCGTAGAAGCGGAAGTTTAGCCTTAGCCTTAACTAGTCGCTTTTTAAGATAAAGATAGCGATATAGCTTATCCGCACTCGGATAAGGATAACGGAGGTGCTACTCTCGTTAATAGCGATATGGATATAAATAATATCGTCTTAAAATTATAAAAAAGTAACGACTAAGCGACGGAGAATACGAGCGATATAGAAGGAGAGTAGAATAACGCCGAACTTTAAATTAGCGGTAGCGGTCTCGGGGCGCTTAAGAAAATCTTATAAGCTACCTACCCGCTTTACTTATCTTACTCTAAACCTAGCTCCGACGAGGAGCCCGGCTCTAGCGGCAAACGGCTAGCGTAACGAAAAAGAAGAAAAAGGCTTCGGTTAAGGTTTATAGGACGATTACGCTTAACGCGCACGCCCCGTAGACGGCGAGCGACTACGAGCGGCTACTCCTCGGCCAGGCTTAGTTATCGGCGCTATCTATCGCGTATATATCCTTCCGGATATACGTAAGCGAGCTACCTAAGGCGCGCGAGGTAGCGGGGCGTGCGATTAAAACTATTAGCGTGCGGGAAGAGAGCGAGAAGCTAAACGTTTAGGTTACCTATCTTAACCTTATAGTTATATTTCCGGAGGCGGGCGCGATTAATAGGCAGGGTACTCTAAGCGCCCGATATATAGAGGTATCTTTATCTTAAGACGCTTAAATAATACGCCCCTACGACTCTTAGATAATTCCTCTTTAGCGATTTTCTATACTGCCGTTCGCTATTTATATTTCCTTTCTATACTCTCGCTTACGTTACCTTATAACCTTAGCGACGTACTATACTCCGTCCCGGGATATGCTTATTAGCTCTAGCCGTCTTAATAGAGTTCGCCACGGTTTTATCTAATAATTTAGAAAACCCGCTCTTATTATAGGAATTCCCTATAACAATATAATTAGCGTATCGGTTCCTAAACGCCCCGTATATAATAATATAGTCGCAGAACGCCCGGGGCACTTTATTATCACGATAATAGCGGCATCGATTAACTACCTCCTACGACTAGCTACTATAATACCTTATATCTAGTCGCACTACCTAAAAAGGCGAGTAATATATATCTAATCCGTATTATTCAGGTTATTAATAATTACCGTAAGAGTTATATTTCTTTTCGGCGGCATAGCTACTACTTAGCTCTCCTAGTCCTATTTTACCTCGTTATTTCCCGCTTTTCCGAAACGAATTTCTCCTAGACTTACGTTTATCGTATAGCACTTAAGTTTCTCGGCGGAATCTGCCGATATCGTTCCTAGCGTATAGTAAAGCTTCCCGTTATATACGCTCTTCGTAATCTACCCGAATAGGGATCCTAGGAAGTTTACCGCTATATAAGTCTCGGACGACGATATTTCGCGATTTCGATATAATAATAACCCTCGAGAAATCGTAAAATACTTAAAAAGCGTGCGCGAGGGAAAAAATACTAAATGCTACCTGTTTCTAATAATAAATAGAGTAAACTTAACGGAGAGAGGATTTTTTTCCACGCCGCACGACTAATTTCTATATTTTATATATATACGGCTTCGATTACTAAGTCGTTACGTGTTTATTCCCCTATTATATCTATAAGTCACGATCTCTTCCCTCTAGACACCTCCTTTACTATTTTACGAGTATTCTTATCTTTCACGCTCGATTCTATATACCGTCTTTATAGCTATATTACTTTAGATAGACTTTGCTACCTACCTATATGCTCTTCTCTACCGACTAATTAAAACCTAGGATTATAATACCCGCGCGTTACGAGAATACTATAAGTAGAAGTATATAAAAATAATATAGTATCTTAAGTCTTATCTAAAAACATAGTAGAGAACGGTATAGTCTTTATAAGTAGCGAGTATAAATAATAACGCTATAATCTCACCGCTTAGCTATGTACCCTAAACTACTTTATAGTAATCGTTTCCTTTTTAGGATTTTTAGTTATTACTTATAAGACTAATACCTACTTTTAAGCTATAAAAGAAGCACCTTCTAATTTACGTATACGTAATATTTTCTAAGTACGTTATACTTATACAATAATAACGATTAAGGTACGTACTATCGCTACGATTTTATTATAAGGTAACGGCAGCACTAATAAAGGTGTTAATATTCCTAATATTATAACTAGGATAATAACTCTGCTAGGTCTATATCGCTAGACTAGGCCCTTAAAGAGGGCCGGCAGCGCTAACTAAGTAAGAGGGATGTCTATAGGGTAGGTCGTATAATAGATTCCCCTCTAAACCGCCATATAATAAGCGATAAAGGACCTATAATAATCGCCGTTAATAGATAGGTTTATAACGCCTCGTCTTCTAATACCGAATATAACTCCTTATAAAGGCAGAGATATAGCGCGCTCGTAGTCGAAAGGAAACGCGCTTTACTAAATAGTCGGATAGGCTAACGAATATAACCGAGTCCTGCTAACCGTATAATAAGCCTCCTCGCTAGTTAAACGTATAGCTTCTATATACCGATCGAAACGCTAAATAACGATACTCGAAATATTATCTTAATATCCTAACTATCTCCTTTACTTACTTAGAGACCTAGCGTATAAAAAGCCGAACTTTTAGAAAGATTTTTAGCACGTACCCTACAACGTAATCTAAGAGCATCGTGCGCGGTAATTTAGTAATAAAACGCGTCCTTACCTAGCTTATTTAATACCTATAGATAATATACCTTTAAGATTCTTAGAAGATTCCCCTTTAAGTACTTTTCTTATTATAACTTACTATCTATATTCCTTTAGCATACTCCCCCTTTCGCTACCTTATAATTTTAAGCACTTATAATATATCCCGCTAGGACGCGGCTAGCTGCTCTAAGCCCCTATTCGACGTTTAAACGGTTCTTTCTAGGTAATCCGGCGATTTACCCTCATTCCTAACGTATAGAGTTCTTATAACGATATAATTAGTATATCGATCCCTAAACTCCCCCGCGACCCTAATATAGTTTACGAACGCTTAGTGCACGCTTTTATTACTATATCCGCGGTATCGTCTAACCACCTCTCTATAACTAGCTACTATAATCCCTTATATTTAGTTAGGTATCTTAAGAATATTAGCGATATGTCTCTTGTCCGTGTTATTCCGGTTATTAAGAGGTATAGTAATACTTAAGTTCCTCTTCGCAGGTAAGGCTATTACCCTCTCCTTACTATCCTATTTTTTCTTAGTATCTCTCGCTTTCCCCGAACGATTATTTAATAGACTTATATTCGTCGCACGATACTTAAGCCTCGTAGTAGAGTCTGCCGATATCGTTTTTAGGCTATAGAAGATCTCCTCCTCCTTAACGGTCTTCTTAATCCTCCTAAACGGCGATCCTAGGAAATCTACGTCCGCGGGAGTCTGCCTCGCGGATATCTTATAATATCGAGAAAATAATAACCCTTAGGATATAGAAAAATACCTAAAGGGCGGCTACGAGAACGGAAAACCGAAGATTTTACCCTCTCCTTACGATAAATAGAGTAAAGTTAACGATAGGAGTGTTTTTCGGGCTATACGACGAATCTCGATACCTCGCGGGATTTAGAAGAAAACGTGAATCGCTACCGCGAGAAAGGAAACGAAGACTTTAACGTCTCTATAACGGTAAATAAAGTAAACTTAACGAGAGAGGATTCCTTACGCGGCACGACAAATGTCCTAATTTTTATACGTTTATGCTTTAAATTACTAATTTTTTACGCTTTTATTCCTTCTCTAACTTTTAAAGTTACGATTCTTTCCTTCTAAACGCTTTTCCTATATTTTTCTACCGTTCTCTATCTACGCTAAAAGAATCTATATAATAACTCTCTAAACTACCTACTTAGAATATATTTCGGTACCTTCTTATATGCGACCTAGACCGACTAATTAGCTTTTAAGACTAGCGGACCTATTACCGATAGTCTAACTAATAAGCTTACTAGATTACTGTACCGGCAGTACGTACTGCTAGTACGTACCTGCTATTCGATTTTTCGAGTTTTTTTTTTAGTATTATATTATTTTTCTTCTCTCTCTCTTACAGCTTTAGTATTTTTTCCTCGGCTTTCTGCCTCTTTTTTAGCACTAATAGTTTCTCCTTTTCCGGGTCTAGTTTTCCCTATCCCCGGAGGGTATATATTAGGGGTAGTAGAGAGGGTACTAAGGGCGTATATACGATATATAGAAGTATAGTTTACTGCGAGGGTTAGACTATATGCCTCCGGAGGGTTAGACGATTCTCTTTTATATATCGACCCCTATTCCTAGTACCTTTATTCTTATATTTCCCCTCTTATTTTAGGTGCGCCGGCCTTATACTAAGATACTTATACCTAAAAGGTATATATACTAGGGATTAGCCCGACCTAGGTAGGTAGACGGAATATAGTTTTATTTATCTATCGAGTCTATATCTTAGTATTCCTTCTATCCGCGCTATCCGGTATACCCGATAAATACCTATAGATAGTATATATATAGGCAGCTACCTGGCAGGCACTTATGTAACCTAGCTAGCGGGCCCCTTCTTCTTCCCCCGTAGCTATATAGCCTAAGCTTAGCCTCCTTATTATCACACTTATATATATATATTTTGCTTCTTCGTTACCTTATTATAGTAATAGTCTCCTTATAAGAGCTATTATAATATGCCTTTACTATTTAAGACTCTTTATCTTTAGTGATTTCCTTTATTACTATATTCTATTAATATTTATTTTCTATACCCCTCCCTGCGCGCCGTTATAACCTTAGCTATCTATTATATGTCCTGCCGGGATGCGTCTAGTGCCTCTAAGCCTCCGAATAGATATCGAAACCGTTCCCTTCTAAGGAACCGGAGGACTCTAACACGCTCTTATAGCACGGATTTCTTATAACGATATAATTAGTATATCGATCTCTAAAGGCCCCGGTAACCTTAATATATTCGTAGAACGGCCGGGGCACGCTCTTATCCTTATATTCCCCGTATAGATTAACCACGTCTCTACGACTAGCTACTATAATCCCTTATATCTAGTTAGATATCCTAAGAAGGCGAGCGATTTATCTCTAATCCGTAATATCTAGGTTATTAAGAGCTAGGCAAATAGTCACGGCTCTCTTCGACTTTTTAGCTATAACCCTCTCCTCGTTATCCTATTTTATCTTATTATTTATCGCTTTTCCCTAAACTATAGCTTAAAATACTTACGTTAGTAATATATTACTTAAGTATCTCGTTAGAATTCCCCGATACCGTCTATAACGTATAGTAAAGATTACCGTTCCGGACACGCTTTCTAATCGGCCTAAATAGGGATCCGGGAAAATCGATAACCCTACGAGTCTCCGATAAAGATATCTCGTAATATAAATATAATAACGACCCTTAGGATAACGTAAAATACGTAAAGGGCGAGCGCTAGAAAAAAACGAAGATTCTAGCTATTTTTTACGATAAATAGAAAGAAGTTAACGAAGGGACGATTTTTTCAGGCGGCGCGATAAATCTCGATAACCCTCGGTACGTAGAAGAACACGAGAATCCTAATCGCGAAGAAAAAAAACGAAGATTCTACGCCTCTATAACGACGATAAATAAAGTTAAGTTAACGAGAGAGGATTTTTTTACGCGGCGCGACGAATCTCCTAAATTTATACGTTTACGCTTCGAATTACTAATTTGCGCCGCCTTTATTCCTTTGCTAATATCTAAAAGTTACCTTTTCTTACCCCTAGACACCTCCTCTGCTATTTTTCTAGTATTTCTATCCTTAACCCTTAATTTTATATACCCTCTTTATAGCTTTATTATTTTAAATAGACTTTAGTACTTACTTACGTGCTTTCTTCTGTCGACTAATAAAAACTTAGGATTACGACGCCTTTCTTTATTAGCCACCTAATTAGATTACTCCTATAGTTTAACTACCCTATAGTCTATACCTCGACTAGCTACGGCTTAAGACTAGTTAGCCCGTTTATATAGCCTAACGGTTTAATTTAAGAGTGCTACTAAAGCTATATATCGTATTACTATAATAGAGTTATTAGTAAGATAGAGCACCTCTTTTAATATTACCTACTTACTAGGCAATATATATAAATATATATATATATATATATTATATTAGCTAATAGCTTCTAGGTATAGGTACCTCGGCATAAGGCCGGCCTACCTAAAACTAGGGGGGAAATACAGGACTAGAAGTACTAGGACTAGGGGTTAATATATAAAGGGGAATCGTCTAACCCTCTAAAAGTATACGGTTTAAGTCTAACCTTTACGGTAAACTATGCCTCTATATATCGTACGCCCCCGTACTCACTTCCCCACCCCTAACACACCCCCTCCGGGGCTAAGAAAAATAAGCCCGGAAAGGAAGAAACTATTAGTGCTAAAAAAGAAGCAGAAAAGCCTTAGAAAAAACACACTAAAGCCTGAGAATAGAGGAAGGAAAAAATAGCCGTAGAAGTATAAATATTAAAAGGGGTCCATATAACTAGCCCCGCCTAACCTCGCATACGACCTAGCCTAGCTATCCTAGCCTAAACTTAGCATATATATATAATATATATATTAGTGCACCTACCCGATAGCCTATGCCTACCTTGTGTCACTATAGTAAAAATCGAACATTTCGAAAGAGGGTATATACCGATAGTACGTACTATCGGCTAGTGATCCGGTAACCTTATTAGTTAGATTATCGATAATAGGTGCGGTGATCTCGAAAGCTAATTAGTCGGCCGAGGACGCACGTAAGAAAGTACCGAAGTATATATAAAGTAGGCGTTCTAGGGAGCGTTATAGATAGTCTTTAGCGTAGACGATAAACTATAGAAAAATATAAGAAAAGCGTCTAAAAGGAAAGTATTATAATTTTAAAAGATAGAAAGGAAATAATAGCGTTATAAATTAGTAGACCGGGGCCCGCTTATAAATAGAAACGAAAAATTCAGCGCGCGTAGGAAAATTCTGCTATCTTTAACTTTATCTGCCCCGTTATTTTAAACCCGAAAAATCGTTTTTCTTTTAGCCTTTACCGTATAGTTCGTCGTTCCTATATTCCGAGGAAATATTATAATAAAGGTGCACTATCTTAAGCCGGGTAACGAGGTTATTAAGTTCCTAGGATCGCTATTCGGCGCTATTACCGTTCGTAAGGGAAACGATCGAAAGATATTTTATACTCTTAGAATAAGAGACCCTAAGTCGTCTAGGAGACTTTAGTATCTTACTACCGACGTAAGTAAACTTAGTAAAGTAAGAAAGGAATAGGAATAACTATTATTAGGACGCGGAAGCGCGCGTAGCGGCTATGCCGCCGCTTAGGAACCCGATTATCTCGATCGCGTATAATCCCGCCTATACTACTTATTAGCGTTAGATTACGTCGCTCTTACGCTTCCCTAACTAGCTATAAGGAATTCTTATAGTAAGCCGAGGCGAGATCGTTTATTCTTACGCTAAATATAAGGACCCGACTCTTCTACTCGCTATATACTATTATATTAAGGTCCCGGGCGTTTTCGGCGGTCGTTATACTAACTATATTATTATAAAGCGCCCCTATAATTACCTAACTAGTTCGTTATTAGGAGGCTCAAGTTCTAATAGTATTATTACGAATTCGTAGGCGGTTTTACGTTATCCTAGCCTTAACCTAGCTCGTTAGGTTAGTAGCCTTAGTATATTCCCTCGTATGCAGATAGCATAAGGGCATAGGGAGATAAGAAAAAGGGGAAAGGAAAGGGGAAATAATCGCATATATCCTTAATATTATAGTAATTTATTATAGTTTCCTCGAAGTAAAAAGCATAACGTAAAGAAACGTAGTAAAAAATATAGGAAAGAAAGAGTCTATAATAAAGGAAAGAAATAGAAGAAAAGAGAAGGAAGTTAGTAAGGCAGAGGTAAAACCCTAATACGCTCGCGGAAAAGAAGCAAAGCCTCGGCAGGCAGGGCTTTTATAAAGCTATCCGCAGGGTTATCTACGGAGGCGATCTAGCGGATTTCGATACGTTTATCCTATACCTCTTATTATAACTAGTAATTATAAATATCGATATATCGGAGGTTTATTTAAAGTTTTCGCGGGAGGTTTAGTTAGGAGTATAATCGTACGCTAATTATTATAGTAAAGTGTCGAGATGCCCGTTATTTAGATACCGAGTTCTTTAATTAAGCGGGATAGGGCCCGTTATTCCTTAGCGGCCTTAGAAAAGGCTAGGAGTTCCCTTTCCGTAGAGGAGGTTATAACGGTCGTTTACTTTGTGGCCTTCTAATTAAAAGTACCACTATCTTAAAGTTAGAAATAGTAACCCTAAGATAATTTGCGAGTATCCGGACAATTAGCGTAGGAAGAATCTAACGAGCAGATAGCTATATAAGTTCTAGGACCGAAGGAGAGGGCGTAGTTAGCCGTATCGAGAAGATAGGCTAGGCAACGCTTAATTTTATAGAAATAACGCGGCCCTAAGTTTAAGCGTAACCTCGCAAGCTTACTAACCGTATACGCGATATCTAGTCGAGTATAAATAGTAACGTGGAGAGCACTACCTATTATTAAAAGATAGTATTTTAATATAGAACCGCTCCCTTATAACCTATCTAATAAAGATTTCTAACTATTATAAGCCCGATATTCTATATTAAAAAATACTAAAAAATACTATCCGGCACTCTCGTAACCTAAACGATCTCCCTCCCTCCTCTTATATATAATTATCGTCCTATTTTACTCCCTAACCTACTAATTAATACGTTTCTTCTACTAGTCTAGCTCTATAATATAGGTTATTAGACGGCCTCTTAATACTCGAGATTCGTGGCGCCCTTTTACCTAGGTATATTCGTCCCACTCTTACCTCTCCGTATATTTATCTATATAGCTATCTATAGCTATTCCTATCGTATATATATATGGGAAATAGAACTAAGGAATAATAAGAGTAGGAAATAGTAGTACCTTTATAAGGATCTGTTACAAATAGACCACATAACTTATAAGTCTCGTACGATAAGCAGAGTCTATAAGGTATTTTTAGTATAATGTTTACGATACCCTAATATATATAAGTATATACTAATATTAGTTATTTTATCTTATACGGTTTAGGTTATAGCTAAAAGATAAAAGGTAGGGATTGTAAAAAAAAACTAAATATACGACGGTATACCTATATTATCCCCTAAGTTTAATACCACCGTACTACCTTATAAAAGATATAACGTCCTAAGCTACCTATATTCTTTCTATTAACCTTAAGCTCTTAAATATATCCTAAGAACCTGTAATATTATAATAACGCTTAAGTAACTTAATTACTATATCTCGCCGCAAAGCTTCCTCCCCCAGGCACTAACTTAGCAAGCAATACCGAAATCGACAATCCGATAACTAACCGTACGAAGAAACGACCTAATCCCTCGCCACTTAAGATAAATATTTTAATAATACTACGAGTATATTTTAGGACGCTAAAAAATACTATATACTTATAGCTAAGATCCCTATAAGAGTTCTAAAGATAGATTAGACGATCTCGAAAAATAGAATACTCGATAAGAAGCATATTAACTAACTTTACGAAGCGTTTTATTAAGGAGCCCTACGATAAAATACGGTTAAAAACTATATTACTATCCTTTTCTCTCTTAACGAGTCCCGGCGCTTCTTATAAAGTAAGAATATTAATACCGAACTACGTAACGTTAAAACTATTTATAATTTGCTCGATTAGCTTTTAGAAATGCCGGTTAAGGTATTATCTAGCTAGCACCGGATCGAAGCGCTAAAAAGGTATAATTAAGAGTATAACGGAGAGGAGGCTAACTTATAGTGGCCCTGCTAGCTCTATAATAAAGGTCTAAGCCTCGTACCCTATTAATCTCGTAACCCTACGCTAATAATAATATAGATTCTATACTAGGGAATATTAACTTAATATTACGTTTTAATCGGCAAACTTTTTTAAAGAACGATAACTACGGCGATATTTAGGCATAGGTAGTAGAGGCGGCCTCCTAAGATCCTAAAAGGTTCTAAGGCACCGTTTATAATATCGAAACCGAAATAGGACGCTGCCTTTTCCTAGAAGGCTAACTAGGCTTCCCGCTATAACGACTCGCTACTATATAGCGTAACCCTATCTAGAAAAATTATATTACCGCCTAGTGCTTTACCGCCCTAGGCAGAGGTACCTTCGGGATTACTACGTAGGATTCGATAATACGCCTTAGAGTTCCCGAAGTTCGCCACCCCCCCCGACCGCTATACCTTATTTCTAATATTATTATTTACTATAATTCTAGTTCGCTGCCTTTTATTACGTTACGCATAACCTCCGATACCTCTACCCTACCGCCTATTACCGCGTAATACCTAATAACTAGCATAAACTCGCAGCCGCCCTTCGCGATAATAATCCGCTTACTAAGATCGAAAAGCTCCTTTTCTTACTCTAAAAAGACGCTAAATCGGGTAGCCTAACCGCGAAATATAACAGTTCCTTACTTATCTAATTTACTAACGACGAGTACGAATATATTTGCTATAAGCTTATAGAAAGATACGTTAAGATCCTCGACCTTACTTAGACTATAAACTTATCCTCGATAAAATATAAGGTACTCCGTTAAGTAATAAAATATATAATAAGCTAGCTAAATAATACGCTTACTATTATCTTCGACTAACGCGATAATTAGAAGCTATCCCTTTATAGAGACCTCCTCCCCGCCCTCCCGTCTTTTAGTACCGAACGCCTTAACGAAGCTAAATAGAGACCCGTTTTATTCCTACCACGTTTCGACACTAAACCTATTAACGAGCGCCTAGCGATTATTCTCTAGTATAAGTTACTCGACTTTACGATCCGTAATCTTAAGGTATTAAAGTAGCTATATTAAACTAACTACCTTACGCTCCCTAAAGAGGGAATCGATACCGACGACTACGCCGCCCGATTTAGCGACTAGTTCTAGTGCGGTTTGCTAGATATCGTTCGCTAGTATATTAGTCCCGACTTTCGCCTTACCTAGTCGCTAGCCGTAAATACCGATACCGGTCCCTATAATAGTAGCGGAACCGAAACGTTTAATCTCGCCTAGGACCTCTGCACCTACGCGTTAAGGCTCCCCTCTATTGCCCGGGACAAACGCCTTTGTCGTATCCTTAAGTTAGCCGAGTTCCCTAAGACCCTCGCCGCCCTCTTTATATAGTAACTTTTGCTATAATAATATATTACCTACCTATTATACTAAGTTCTCGAAACTAATAGTAGTAGTAATCCTAACGCCGAAAATGTCGAAACCTAACGCCTAAACGTACCTTCGTTTATTGCCGCCACTTAGGATTTAACCCCCCCCTTAACCTTACCACCGCCTTCGCGAAAACGGGCTCCCCTAACCGTAACGTAGCTATTTAAAGTAAGTAGCTAACTACGTTCTAAGCCTCCCCCCGACGAAAATATCACTCTCCCCTCAAGTCCTATATATTCCTACGACGATACGCACTAAGAACGAGGCACCGCTAGCGAAGACGACGGAAATATACGTTATAATTCCGACAGCTTACTTCCTCCGTTACCCCTTCCTCGCACTAAAGCTAATTCCCCTAATACTACCCTTAAGGGCAATACCGTCCCGTCCGTCCGCTATCCTTAACTTACTAATACCCCGCCGGCTACTAGCAAAATACCCTTAAAGCTAGGTTAGACGAGCTACCTTACGCGGTCTATATAGTAAGTAAGCCCTACTCTGCCTATTATAAGGACGAACGATTATGCCGCTAGTAGACCGCAGAATATAACGCTAAGGAATAAGTTAAACCGTTCCTCGCGGTCTGCTAGTATAATATTTTCGTAAGGGCTAAAGGCAGACGATAGAAATAGTAGGGCACGCTAACTATATTTAGAGAGATTCTTTATTAAAAAAGTATAGTCTATATCGCCTACTATATTTTATTAATATTATAACTTTTTTCTTATAAACCTAACTACCGTCCTGCACCCTCTATAATATCCTAATATAATATTAATAATATTACCTGAGTATTAGGCTTTATATTCCCGGAAATAGTTTCTTAAAGAGATATTATAATTTACGCTCCCTATTACTATTTAAATCTATATACTTTTATAATAAAGTCTCTATAAACTACCTCGTTAAAGCACCTAATTTCCCTATATATAATATAATACTATATACCGTCTCTTTCTACTATTTTACTATAATTATACCGCTAATATTATTCTTCTATTCTATCTTACCTATTCTATACGAAAAATAAAATAATATAAGTTTTAATTATCTATATAATTACCGTATAGCCTTAAAGGAAATACGATAGAGAATATATAAGTATAGATAATTTAAAGGATTCTTTATAAAGGGACTATAATAATAGGGCCCTAAATTTTCTTCACCCTTATACGATATTGCGGGTTAATAGGGCCTAGTAACGGGGCCGCTTACGATATTAAATAAAATTATAATATAAATATAATATAAGTATTAAATCTAAATACTACGTAGTAAAATAAAAAAAAATATCTAGCCTGCTATTCTTCTTATAAAAGGACTAAATAATTAACGTGTCTAACTCGCCCGTTAATTACTCTCTCTTCCTCTATAAGTTATTACCTACCTACCTCCCTTATACGCCCTTAATACCTACGGCACGCGTACTCCTCTACTCGAAGTATATATTAAAATACCCCCTACCTATAATTTTTATAATAACTAATACTATTCCTACGATAATAACGAAGACCGGCCTTAATCTCCTACTAAGCTAGGATATATTAATAACTCGCTAGAATTTAAAGATAAATATGCCCCCTTAGATAAGGAAACTACCCTTATTTAGCGCGGGTATGCGATCGATTATACCTTTAGATCTTATAAATTTTCCGGTAACTATTTCTATTACGTTATACCTAATTTAGGCTAATCCGAAACTAGCCTCTTAACTTCGAAGACTTACTAATTCTCCTAATTTTAATCCCGCCGAAGCCCTCTCTCTTTTCTAAACCCGCTATACTATCGACTACGGACACTCTTAGGATAGTTACTAGTCCCGACCCGTAAGCGTCGAAGATAATTACTATCTGACCTTCTATATAGATATAATTAGTATTATTAGTTTTCCCCTTTAAACTATCTCGCGCTAAGGCGGATTTTTTAATAATATTACTTTTACCTTATAGCGTTAGTCCGCGCCTTACGCTTCTAAGTATACGATTAAACTGCTACTATTTACCCTTACTAACCGCATATTCCGTATCGCTATAGCGGGCTCGCGAGAAACCTAATTTATCGTTATGCACCCCGTCGAACCTAAGATTAATAATTCCGATAAAGTAAACCCGGCCGCTAGGCCTCGAAACCTATCTAAGGTAACCTCCGCCGGCACGGTAATATATACCGACTACGCTAGCTACCTCGCGGAATATATTAAGGGCATATTCGAGACCCTAGAGCTTCACGGATCCGGCATCGAGCTTAGTTAGCGGCTTAACGAAACCCGTTCGCA
Organism: Ophiocordyceps camponoti-saundersi (nom. inval.); assembly: GCA_003339415.1. Classification (NCBI taxonomy): domain Eukaryota; kingdom Fungi; phylum Ascomycota; class Sordariomycetes; order Hypocreales; family Ophiocordycipitaceae; genus Ophiocordyceps; species Ophiocordyceps camponoti-saundersi. The sequence continues at coordinate 18,250 of PDHQ01000483.1, forward strand.
AACCTTATCCCTCGCGAAGTGGGTTATATTCTAGCAAATTTTTATAAACTCCTAGCTTATATTCGCCTATAATTATCGCGACGACGCCTTCTAGACGAAGAACGAGCCCGCCTTTTACGCTTACGACCACGGTGCTAATACTTAGATTAATCTAGAACCCGTCCCCTCCCCCCGTGCTACCCCGGACCCCGATAGCGATAACGTTATCCCCGCCCCGCACCCCTTTTCTAACCGCCTCCTTATGCTCTTTAGCAGGCTCGACGCTAGGTATAACCTTTCCGGAATCGCTTACGTCTCCTATACCCTCGCTGCCGATATATAATATTCCCCGCGAGAGTAAAGCGGGATACCCGACGCCTGCTACTCTACGCCGCCGCACCCCTCTAGCGACGTTAATACCCCTAAAGTTAGACGCTTATACCTACTAGCCGACCGTACCCTCGTCGCCTAGCACTACGGCCGCCTTACCGACTTTACCTTTTACCCGCTCGCCTTCTATCCCCGATTTAGTAATTTCTTATCTTTAGCACTACCTCGTTTCCTATAAGATATATACCGAGATAACTATAGTAGCAACGCCGATCGCGCGCGTTACCTAGACGTAGTATTATTCGGCTTTTTTTAGGGCTACTTTAATATTAAGCGTTTTATCTATAGCCGCCTAGAAGACCTCCTAGCAGCGAAGGGTATCGGCACCGCTACGCTTACCCTCCCGCCGGCTAAGGCGGCGAGACACGGCGCAGCTACCGATGCTAGGTATAAGAGGCTCCTCGCCGCCCTCCGCGGCCGCGCTAACCTAATAAACCCCGAGGTATCTATACCGTTTACGCGCGAAAGGGAGCAGATCGAGGCCTCTATTAGACTCTAGTCTTACGCTTTTCGTATAGAATAGGTCGTTATAGTACGAACCCCGGAGCTAGCCGTCGAATACCGTAACTTCGGTACCGTCCTAGAGCCTATACTTAACCTAATCGACTTCTTCCTTTATAATAAATCCTCCTATATATCGCCCCTTCGTAACTTCTAGCCCGACGTTTTCCCCGGCATTCTCTCTACCTACGGCCGGATATTCGACTTCGTAATACGTGGTATAGATTCGCGCTTCCTTACCTCTCCCGATACCGGGCTTAACGTCGCCGACTCCGAGGCTATAGCTATTATCGACCGCCTCGGAAACTTTTATTTTACCGGCGACTCTAAGGTATTACCTACTAGGACCCTCGGCCTAATACTTATAATAGAAAGCCTAAAAAAGGGGGCATAGCCCTTTATTTCGCCGACGGTACTTAACTTCGAGCGGACTCCTAGTATAATAAATACCGGCTACCTCCGCTCTATTTTAGCCGATAAATAACTGCCGCTCCTATACCTTCCCGCGCTTAAGTTCTATTATAGCGTCCATATCTCTAGCACTCGCTATAACGATATTAAGTTTAGTATCCTCGGGCGCGATCTTATTTCCTCCCCCCGGGATATTATAAACTTCGCTATAATTATAATCCGAGATCTCTAGGTCTTATAAACGGTTACGTTTATTACTTCTAAGTTCCGTAACCTTTTAAAGAATCGGTTATCTAAGGCTATCGAAACCGACTAGCCTAATAATACCGATTATACGCGGCGAAATTAGCGTATTACCGCCCTTCTCGAATAGTGGCAGTTAAGCTGAAACCCCTTTACTATTCCGTATCTCTACCCCCCCCCCCCCCCCCCCCCCCCCCCCCCCCCCCCCCCCCCCCCCCCCCCCCCCCCCCCCCCCCCCCCCCCCCCTCACC
>PDHQ01000484.1:0-19937 GCA_003339415.1 Ophiocordyceps camponoti-saundersi (nom. inval.)
GGGGTAGAGATACGGAATAGCAAAGGGGTTTCGGCTTGACTGCCACTGTTTGAGAAGGGCGGTAATGCGCTGATTTCGCCGCGTGTAGTCGGTATCGTTAGGCTGGTCGGTTTCGATAGCTTTAGATGACCGATTCTTTAAAAGGTTACGGAACTTAGAAGTGACGAACGCGACCGTTTGCAAGACCTAGAGATCTCAGATTATAGTTACGGCGAAGTTTATAATATCCTAGGGGGAGGAAATAAGATCGCGCCCAAGGATACTAAACTTAATATCGTTATAGCGAGTGCTAGAGACGTGGACGCTATAATAGAACTTAAGCGCGGGAAGGTATAGGAGCGGCAGTTATTTATCGGCTAAAATAGAGCGGAGGTAGCTGGTATTTATCGTACTAGGAGTCCGCTCGAAGTTAAGTACCGTCGGCGAAATAAAAGGCCATGCCCCCTTTTTTAGGCTTTCTATCGTAAGCATTAGGCTAAGGGTCCTAGTAGGTAATACCCTAAAGTCGCCGGTAAAATAAAAGTTTCCGAGGCGGTCGATAATAGCTACGGCCTCGGAGTCGGCGATATTGAGCCCGGTATCGGGAGAGGTAAGGAAGCGCGAATCTATACTACGCATTACGAAGTCGAATATCCGGCCGTAGGTAGAGAGAATGCTAGGGAAAACGTCGGGCTAGAAGTTACGGAGGGGCGATATATAGGAGGATTTATTATAAAAGAAGAAGTCGATTAGGTTAAGTATAGGCTTTAGGACGGTACCGAAGTTACGGTGTTCGACGGCTAGCTCCGGGGTCCGTATTATAACGACCTATTCTATGCAAAAGGCGTAAGATTAGAGTCTAATAGAGGCCTCGATCTGCTCCCTTTCGCGCGCAAACGGCATAGATACCTCGGGGTTTGTTAGGTTAGCGCGGCCGCGGAGGGCGCCGAGGAGCCTCTTATGCCTAATATCGGTAGCTACGCCGTATCTCGCCGCCTTAGCCGGCGGGAGGGTAAGCGTAGCGGTGCCGATACCCTTCGCTGCTAGGAGGTCTTCTAGGCGGCTACGAATAGAACGCTTAATATTAGAGTAGCCCTGAAAAAAGCCGAATAATACTGCGTTTAGGTAACGCGCGCGATCGGCGTCGCTACCACGGTTATCTCGGTATATATCTCGTAGGAAACGAGGTAGTGCTAGAGACGAGAAATTACTAAATCGGGGATAGAAGGCGAGCGGGTAGAAAGTGAAGTCGGTAAGGCGGCCGTAGTGCTAGGCGATAAGGGTGCGGTTGGCTAGTAAGTATAAGCGTTTAACTTTAGGGGCATTAACGTTGCCGGAGGGGTGCGGCGGCGTGGAGTAGCGGGCGTCAGGTATCCCGCTTTACTCTCGCGGGGAATATTATATATCGGCAGCGAGGGCATAGGAGACGTGAGCGATTCCGGAAAGGTTATACCTAGCGTCGAGCCCGCTAGAGAGTATAAGGAGGCGGTTAGAAAAGGGGTGCGGGGCGGGGATAACGTTATCGCTATCGGGGTCCGGGGTGGCATGGGGGGAGGGGACGGGTTCTAGATTAATCTAGGTATTAGCACCGTGGTCGTAGGCGTAAAAGGCGGGCTTGTTCTTCGTCTAGAAGGCGTCGTCGCGATAGTTATAGGCGAATATAAGCTAGGAGTCTATAAAAATTTGCTAGAATATAACCTACTTCGCGAGGGATAAGGTTTGCGAACGGGTTTCGTTAAGCCGCTAACTAGGCTCGATACCGGATCCGTAAAGCTCTAGGGTCTCGAATATGCCCTTAATATATTCCGCGAGGTGGCTAGCGTGGTCGGTATATATTACCGTGCCGGCGGAGGTTACCTTAGATAGGTTTCGAGGCCTAGCGGCCGGGTTTGCTTTATCGGAATCGTTAATCTTAGGTTTGATAGGGTATATAACGATAAACTAAGTTTCTCGCAAGCCCGCTATAGCGATACGGAATATGCGGTTAGTAAGGGTAAATAGTAGTAGTTTAATCGTATACTTAGAAGCGTAAGGCGCGGACTAACGCTATAAGGTAAAGGTAATATTATTAAAAAATCCGCCTTAGCGCGAGATAGTTCGAAGGGGAAGACTAATAATACTAATTATATCTATATAGAAGGTCAGATAGTAATTATCTTCGACGCTTACGGGTTAGGATTAGCGACCGTCCCGAGAGTGTCCGTAGTCGATAGTATAGCGGGTTTAGAAGAGAGAGAGGGCTTCGGCGGGATTAAAATTAGGAGAATTAGTAAGTCTTCGAAGTCGAGAGGCTAGTTTCGGATTAGCCTAAATTAGGTATAACGTAATAGAAATAGTTACCGGAAAATTTACGAGATCTAGAGGTATAATCGATCGCATACCCGCGCTAGATAAGGGTAGTTTCCTTATCTAGGGGGGCATATTTATCTTTAAATTCCAGCGAGTCGTTAATATATCCTAGCTCGGTAGGAGACTGAGGCCGGTCTTCGTTATCGTCGTGGGAATAGTGTTAGTTATTATAAAAATCATAGGTAGGGGGTATTTTAATATATACTTCGAGTAGAGGAGTATGCGTGCCGCAGGTATTAAGGGCGTATAAGGGAGGTAGGTAGGTAATTACCTATAGAGGGAGAGAGAGTAATTAACGGGCGAGTTAGATACGTTAATTATTTAGTCCTTTTATAAGAAGAACGGCAGGCTAGATGTTTTTTTTTATTTTACTACGTAGTATTTAGATTTAGTGCTTATATTATATTTATATTATAATTTTATTTAATATCGTGAGCGGCCCCGTTACTAGGCCCTATTAACCCGCAGTATCGTACGAGGGTAAAGAAAATTTAAGGCCCCGTTATTATAGTCCCTTTGCAAAGAATCCTTTATATTATCCACACTCGTATATTCTCTATTATATTTCCTCTAAGGCTATACGGTAGTTATATAGATAATTAAAACTTATATTATTTTATTTTTCGTACGGAATAGGTAAGATAGAATAGAAGAATAATATTAGCGGTATAATTATAGTAAGATAGTAGAAAGAGACGGTATATAGTATTATATTATATATAGGGAAATTAGGTGCTTTAATAAGGTAGTTTATAGAGACTCTACTATAAAAGTATATAGATTTAAATAGTAGTAGGGAGCGTAAATTATAATATCTCTTCGAGAAACTATTTCCGGGAATATAAAGCCTAATGCTCGGGTAGTATTATTAATATTATATTAAGATATTATAAAGGGTGCAGGACGGTAGTTAGGTTTATAAGAAAAAAGTTATAATATTAATAAAATATAGTAGGCGATGTGGACTATACTTTTTTAATAAAGAATCTCTCTAAATATAGTTAGCGTGCCCTACTATTTCTATCGTCTACCTTTAGCCCCTGCGAAAACATTATGCCGGCAGACCGCGAGGAACGGTTTAACTTATTCCTTAACGTTATATTCTACGGTCTACTAGCGGCATAATCGTTCGTCCTTATAGCAGGCAGAGCAGGGCTTGCTTGCTATATAGACCGCGTAGGGTGGCTCGTCTAACCCGGCTTTAAGGGTATTTTGCTAGTAGCCGGCGGGGTGTTAGTAGGTTAAGGATAGCGGACGGACGGGACGGTGTTGCCCTTAAGGGTAGTATTAGGGGAATTAGCTTTAGTACGAGGAAGGGGTAATAGAGGAAGTAAGCTATCGGAATTATAACGTGTGTTTCCGTCGTCTTCGCTAGCGGTGCCTCGTTCTTAGTGCGTATCGTCGTAAGAATATATAGGACTCGAGGGGAGAGTAATATTTTCGTCGGGGGGAGGCTTAGAACGTAGTTAGCTACTTGCTTTAAATAGCTACGTTACGGTTAGGGGAGCCCGTTTTCGCGAAGGCGGTGGTAAGGTTAAGGGGGGGGTTAAATCCTAAGTAGCGGTAATAAACGAAGGTGCGTTTAGGCGTTAGGTTTCGACATTTTCGGCGTTAGGATTACTACCGCTATCGGTTTCGAGAACTTAGTGTGATAGGTAGGTAGTATATTATTATAGCGAAAGTTACTATATAAAGAGGGCGGCGAGGGTCTTAGGGAACTCGGCTAACTTAAGGATACGATAAAGGCGTTTATCCCGGGTAATAGAGGGGAGCCTTAACGCGTAGGTGCAGAGGTCCTAGGCGAGATTAAACGTTTCGGTTCCGCCGCTATTATAAGGACTAGTATCGGTGTCTGCGGCTAGCGACTAGGTAGGGCGAAAGTCGGGACCGATATACTAGCGAACGATATCTAGCAGACCGCACTAGAACTAGTCGCTAAATCGGGCGGCGTAGTCGTCGGTATCGATTCCCTCTTTAGGGAGCGTAAGGTAGTTAATTTAATATAGCTGCTTTAATACCTTAAGATTACGGATCGTAAAGTCGAGTAACTTATGCTAGAGAATAATCGCTAGGCGCTCGTTAATAGGTTTAGTGTTAAAACGTAGTGGGAATAAAACGGGTCTCTATTTAGCTTCGTTAAGGTATTCGGTACTAAAAGACGGGAGGGCGGGGAGGAGGTCTCTATAAAGGGATAGCTTCTAATTATCGCGTTAGTCGAAGATAATAGTAGGCGTGTTATTTAGCTAGCTTATTATATGTTTTATTACTCGACGGAGTACCTTATATTTTGTCGAGGATAAGTTTATAGTCTAAGTAAGGTCGAGGATCTTAACGTATCCTTCTATAAGCTTATAGCAAATATATTCGTACTCGTCGTTAGTAAATTAGATAAGTAGGGAACCGTTACGTTCCGCGGTTAGGCTACCCGATTTAGCGTCTTTTTAGGGTAGGAAAAGGAGCTTTTCGATCTTAGTAGGCGGATTATCGTCGCGAAGGGCGGCTGCGAGTTTATGCTAGTTATTAGGTGTTACGCGGTAGTAGGCGGTAAGGTAGAGGTATCGGAGGTTATACGTAACGTAATAAAAGGTAGCGAACTAGAACTATAGTAAATAATAATATTAGAGATAAGGCATAGCGGTCGGGGGGGGTGGCGAACTTCGGGAACTCTAAGGCGTATTATCGAATCCTACGTAGTGATCCCGAAAATACCTCTACTTAGGGCGGTAAAGCACCAGGCGGTAATATGATTTTTCTAGACGGGGTTACGCTATATAGTAGCGAGTTATTATAGCGGGAAGCCTAGTTAGCCTTCTAAGAAGAGGCAGCGTCCTATTTCGGTTTCGATATTATAAGCGGTGCCTTAAAACCTTTTAGGATCTTAGGAGGCCGCCTTTACTACCTATGCCTAGATATCGCCGTAGTTATCGTTTTTTAAGAGAGTTTGCCGATTAAAACGTAATATTAAGTCGATATTCCCTAGTATAAAATCTATATTATTATTAGCGTAGGGTCACGAGATTAATAGGGTACGAGGCTTAGACCTTTATTATAGAGCTAGCAGGGCCACTATAGGTTAGCCTCCTCTCCGTTATACTCTTAATTATACCTTTTTAGCGCTTCGATCCGGTGCTAGCTAGATAATACCTTAACCGGTATTTCTAAAAGCTAATCGAGTAAATTATAAATAGTTTTAACGTTACGTAGTTCGGTATTAATATTCTTGCTTTATAGGAAGCGCCGGGACTCGTTAAGAGAGAAAAGGACGGTAATATAGTTTTTAACTATATTTTGTCGTAGGGCTCCTTAATAAAACGCTTTATAGAGTTAGTTAATATGCTTCTTATCGAGTATTCTATTTTTCGAGATCGTCTAATCTATCTTTAGAACTCTTATAGGGATCTTAGCTATAAGTATATAGTATTTTTTAGCGTCCTAAAATATACTCGTAGTATCGTTAAAATGTTTATCTTAAGTGGCGAGGGATTAGGTCGTTTCTTCGTACGGTTAGTTATCGGATTATCGATTTCGGTATCGCTTGCTAGGTTAGTGCCCGGGGGAGGAAGCTTTGCGGCGAGACATGGTAATTAAGTTACTCAAGCGTTATTATAATATTGCAGGTTCTTAGGATATATTTAAGAGCTTAAGGTTAATAGAAAGAATATAGGTGGCTTAGGACGTTATATCTTTTATAAGGTGGTACGGTGGTATTAAACTTAGGGGATAATATAGGTATACCGTCGTATATTTAGTTTTTTTTTATAATCCCTACCCTTTATCTTTTAGCTATAACCTAAACCGTATAAGATAAAATAACTAATATTAGTATATACTTATATATATTAGGGTATCGTAAACATTATACTAAAAATGCCTTATAGACTCTGCTTATCGTACGAGACTTATAAGTTATGTGGTCTATTTGTAATAGATCCTTATAAAAGTACTACTATTTCCCACTCTTGTTATTCCTCAGTTCTATTTCCCGTATATATATACGATAGGAATAGCTATAGATAGCTATATAGATAAACGTACGGAGAGGTAAGAGTAGGACGAATATACCTAGGTAAAAGGGCGCTACGAATCTCGAGTATTAAGAGGCCGTCTAATAACCTATATTATGGAGCTAGACTAGTAGAAGAAACGTATTAATTAGTAGGTTAGGGAGTAAAATAGGACGATAATTATATATAAAAGGAGGGAGGGAGATCGTTCAGGTTGCGAGAGTGCCGGATAGTATCTTTTAGTATTTTTTAATATAGAATATCGGGCTCATAATAGTTAGAAATCCTTATTAGATAGGTTATAAGGGAGCGGTTCTACGTTAAAATACTATCTTTTAATAATAGGCAGTGCTCTCCACGTCGCTATTCACACTCGACTAGATATCGCGTATACGGTTAGCAAGCTTGCGAGGTTGCGCTTAAACCTAGGGCCGCGTTATTTCTATAAAATTAAGCGTTGCCTAGCCTATCTTCTCGATACGGCTAACTACGCCCTCTCCTTCGGTCCTAGAACTTATACGGCTATCTGCTCGTTAGATTCTTCCTACGCTAATTGTCCGGATACTCGCAAATCATCTTAGGGTTACTGTTTCTAACTTTAGGATAGTGGTACTTTTAATTAGAAGGCTATAAAGTAAACGACCGTCATAACCTCCTCCACGGAAAGGGAACTCCTAGCCTTTTCTAAGGCCGCTAAGGAACAACGGGCCCTATCCCGCTTAATTAAAGAACTCGGCATCTAAATAACGGGCATCTCGACATTTTACTATAATAATTAGCGTACGATTACACTCCTAACTAAACCTCCCGCGAAAACTTCAAATAAACCTCCGATATATCGATATTTATAATCACTAGTTACGATAAGAGGTATAGGATAAACGCATCGAAATCCGCTAGATCGCCTCCGTAGATAACCCTACGGATAGCTTCATAAAAGCCCTGCCTGCCGAGGCTTTGCTTCTTTTCCGCGAGCGTGTTAGGGTTTTACCTCTGCCTTGCTAACTTCCTTCTCTTTTCTTCTATTTCTTTCCTTTATTATAGACTCTTTCTTTCCTATATTTTTTGCTACGTTTCTTTACGTTATGCTTTTTACTTTGAGGAAACTGTGGTAAATTACTATAATATTAAGGATATATGCGATTATTTCCCCTTTCCTTTCCCCTTTTTCTTATCTCCCTATGCCCTTATACTATCTGCATACGAGGGAATATACTAAGGCTACCGACCTAACGAGCTAGGTTAAGGCTAGCACGACGCAAAACCGCCTACGAATTCGTAATAGTATTATCGGAACTCGAGCCTCCTAATAACGAACTAGTCGGGTAATTATAGGGGCGCTCTATAATAATATAGTTAGCATAACGACCGCCGAAAACGCCCGGGACCTTAATATAGTAGTATATAGCGAGCGGAAAAGTCGGGTCCTCGTATTTAGCGTAAGAACGAACGATCTCGCCTTAGCTTACTATAAGAATTCCCTACAGCTAGTCGGGGAAGCGCAAGAGCGACGTAATCCGACGCTAATAAGTAGTATAGGCGGGATTATACGCGATCGAGATAATCGGGTTCCTAAGCGGCGGCATAGCCGCCACGCGCGCTTCCGCGTCCTAATAATAGTTATTCCTATTCCTTTCTTACTTTACTAAGTTCACTTACGTTAGTAGTAAGATACTAAAGTCTCCTAGACGACTTAGGGTCTCTTATTCTAAGAGTATAAAATATCTTTCGATCGTTTCCCTTACGAACGGTAATAGCGCCGAACGGCGATCCTAGGAACTTAATAACCTCGTTACCCGGCTCGAGATAGTATACCTCTATTATAATATTTCCTCGGAATATAGGAACGACGAACTATGCGGCAAAGGCTAAAAGAAAAACGATTTTTCGGGTTTAAAATAACGGGGCAGATAAAGTTAAAGATAGCAGAATTTTCCTACGCGCGCCGAATTTTTCGTTTCTATTTATAAGCGGGCCCCGGTCTATTAATTTATAACGCTATTATTTCCTTTCTATCTTTTAAAGTTATAATACTTTCCTTTTAAACGCTTTTCCTATATTTTTCTATAGTTTATCGTCTACGCTAAAGACTATCTATAACGCTCCCTAGAACGCCTACTTTATATATACTTCGGTACCTTCTCACGTGCGTCCTCGGCCGACTAATTAGCTTTCGAGATTACCGCACCTATTATCGATAATCTGACTAATAAGGTTACCGGATCACTAGCCGATAGTACGTACTGTCGGTACGTACCCTCTTTCGAAATGTTCGATTTTTACTATGGTGACATAAGGTGGGCACAGGCTATCGGGTGGGTGCACTAATATGTATATTATATATGTGTGCTAGGTCTAGGCTAGGATGGCTAGGCTAGGTCGTGTGCGAGGTCGGGCGGGGCTGGTCACGTGGACCCCTCTCAACATTTACACTTCTACGGCTATTTTTTCCTTCCTCTATTCTCAGGCTTTAGTGTGTTTTTTCCGAGGCTTTTCTGCTTCTTTTTTAGCACTAATAGTTTCTTCCTTTCCGGGCCTATTTTTCTTAGCCCCGGAGGGGGTATGTCAGGGGTGGGGAAGTGAGTACGGGGGCGTACGATACATAGAGGCATAGTTCACCGTGAAGGTCAGACTCAGACCGTATGCCTTCAGAGGGTCAGACGATTCCCCTTTATACATCGACCCCTATTCCTAGTACCTCCATTCCTGCATTTCCCCTCTTATTTTAGGTGCGCCGGCCTTATGCTAAGATACCTATACCTAGAAGGTGTATATACTAGGGATTAGCCCGACCTAGGTAGGTAGACGGAACACAGTTCTATTTATCTATCGAGTCTATATCTTAGTATTCCTTCTATCCGCGCTATCCGGCATACCCGATAAATACCTATAGATAGTATATATATAGGCAGCCACCTAGCAGGCACTTATATAACCCAGCCAGCGGGCCCCTTCTTCTTCCCCCGTAGCTACGTAGCCTAAGCTTAGCCTCCTTATTATCACACTTATATATATATATTTTACTTCTTCGTTGCCTTATTATAATAATAGTCTCCTTGTAAGAGCTATTATAGTATGCCTTTACTATTTAAGACTCTTTATCTTTAGTAACTTCCTTTATTACTATATTCTATTAATATTTATTTTCCACACCCCTCCCTACGCGCCGTTATAACCTTAGCCATCTATTACATGTCCTGCCGGGACGCGTCTAGTGCCTCTGAGCCTCCGAATAGATATCGAAACCGTTCCCTTCTAAGGAACCGGAGGACTCCGACACGCTCTCATAGCACGGATTTCTCATAACGATGCAATTAGCATATCGATCTCTAAAGGCCCCGGCAACCTTAATATATTCGTAGAACGGCCGGGGCACGCTCTTATCCTCATATTCCCCGCATAGATTAACCACGTCTCCACGACTAGCCACTATAATCCCTTACATCTAGTTAGACATCTTAAGAAGGCGAGCGATTCGTCTCTAATCCGTAATATCCGGGTTATTAAGAGCTAGGCAAATAGTCACGGCTCTCTTCGACTCTTTAGCTATAACCCTCTCCTCGTCGTCCTATTTTGTCTTATTATTTATCGCTTTTCCCCAAACTATAGCTTGAAATACTCACGTTAGTAGCATGCTACTTAAGTATCTTGTTAGAATTCCCCGATACCGTCCATAACGTATAGTAAAGATTGCCGTTCCGGACACGCTTTCTGATCGGCCTAAATAGGGATCCGGGAAAATCGATAACCCCACGAGTCTCCGATAAAGATATCTCGCAATATAGATATAACGACGACCCTTAGGATAACGTGAGATACGTAAAGGGCGAGCGCTAGAAAAAAACGAAGATTCTAGCCGTTTCTTACGATAAATAGAAAGAAGTTGACGAAGGGACGATTTTTTCAGGCGGCGCGATGAATCTCGATAACCCTCGGTACGCAGAAGAACACGAGAATCCTAATCGCGAAGAAAAAAAACGAAGATTCCACGCCTCTATAACGACGATAAATAAAGTCAAGTTAACGAGAGAGGATTTTTTCACGCGGCGCGACGAATCTCCTAAATTTATACGTTTACGCTTCGAATTACTAATCTGCGCCGCCTTTGTTCCTTTGCTAATATCTAAAAGTCACCTTTTCTTACCCCTAGACACCTCCTCTGCCATTTTTCTAGTGTTTCTATCCTTAACCCTCAATTCTATACACCCTCTTTATAGCTTTATTACTTTAGATAGACTTTAGTACTTACTTACGTGCTTTCTTCCGTCGACTAATAAAAACCTAGGATCACGACGCCTTTCTTTATTAGCCACCTAATTAGATTACTCCTATAGTTTAACTACCCTATAGTCCATACCTCGACCGGCTACGGCTTAAGACTAGTTAGCCCGTTTATATAGCCTAACGGTTTAATTTAAGAGTGCTACTAAAGCCATATATCGTATTACCGTAACAGAGTTATTAGCAAGATAGAGCACCTCTCTTAATATCACCCACTTACTAGGCAATATATATAAATATATATATATATATATATTATATTAGCTGATAGCTTCTAGGTATAGGTACCTCGGCATAAGGCCGGCCCACCTAAAACTAGGGGGGAAATGCAGGACTGGAAGTACTGGGACTAGGGGTCGATGCATAAAGGGGAATCGTCTGACCCTCCGGAGGCATATAGTCTAACCCTCGCAGTAAACTATGCTTCTATATATCGTATATACGCCCTTAGTACCCTCTCTACCACCCCTAATATACACCCTCCGGGGATAGGGAAAACTAGACCCGGAAAAGGAGAAACTATTAGTGCTAAAAAAGAGGCAGAAAGCCGAGGAAAAAACACTAAAGCCGTAAGAGAGAGGGAAGAAAAATAATATAATGCTGAAAAAAAAACTCGAAAAATCGAATAGCAGGTACGTACCGGCAGTACGTACTGCCGGTATAGTGATCTAGTAAGCCTATTAGTCAGACTATCGGTAATAGGTCCGCTAGTCTCGAAAGCTAATTAGTCGGTCTAGGTCGCACGTGAGAAGGTACCGAAGTATATTCTAAGTAGGTAGTCTAGAGAGTTATTATATAGATTCTTTTAGCGTAGACAGAGAACGGTAGAAAAACATAGGAAAAGCGTCTAGAAGGAAAGAATCGTAACTTTAAAAGTTAGAGAAGGAATAAAAGCGTAAGAAATCAGTAATTTAAGGCATAAACGTATAAAAATTAGGACATTCGTCGTGCCGCGTGGGGAATCCTCTCTCGTTAAGTTTACTTTATTTACCGTTATAGAGACGTTAAAGTCTTCGTTTCCTTTCTCGCGGTGGCGATTCACGTTTTCTTCTAAATCCCGCGAGGTATCGAGATTCGTTATATAGCCCGAAAAACACTCCCGTCGTTAACTTTACTCTATTTATCGTAAGGAGAGGGTAAAATCTTCGGTTTTCCGTTCTCGCGGCCGCCCTTTAGGTATTCTTCTATACCCTAAGGGTTATTATTTTCTCGATATTATAAGATATCCGCGAGGTAGACTCCCGCGGACGTGGATTTCCCGGGATCGCCGTTTAGGAGGATTAAGAAGACTGTTAGGGAGGAGGAGATCTTCTATAGCCTAGAAACGATATCGGCAGACTCTGCTACGAGGCTTAAGTATCGTGCGACGAATATAAGTCTATTAAATAGTCGTTCGGGGAAAGCGAGAGATACTAAGAAAAAATAGGACAGCGAGGAGAGGGTAATAGCCTTACCTACGAAGAGGAACTTAAGTATTACTATGCCTCTTAATAACCGGAATAACACGGACGAGAGACGTATCGCTAGCATTCTTAGGATACCTAACTAGATATAGGGGATTATAGTAGCTAGTCGTGGAGAGGTGGTTAGACGATGCCGCGGATATGGTGACAAAAGCGTGCACTAGGCGTTCGTGAACTATATCAGGGTCGCGGGGGAGTTTAGGGATCGATGTGCTAATTGTATCGTTATGGGAACTCTATGCGTTAGGAACGAGGGTAAATCGCTAGATTACCTAGAAAGAACCGTTTAGACGTCGAATAGGGGTTAGAGTAGCTAGCCGCGTCCCGGCGGGACATATTATAAGTGCCTAAGGTTATAAGGTAGCGAAAGGGGGAGTATGCTAAAGGAATATAGATAGTAAGTTATAATAAGAAAAGTGCCTAAAGGGGAATCTTCTAAGAATCTTAAAGGTATACTATCTATAGGTATTAAATAAGCCGGGTAAGGACGCGTTTTATTGCTAAATTACCGCACACGATGCTCTTAGATCGCGTCGTAGGGTATATGCTAAAAATCTCTCTAAGAGTTCGGCTTTTTATGCGCTAGGTCTCTGGGCAAGTAGAGGAGATAGTCGGGGTATTAAGATAATATTTCGAGTATCGTTATTTAGCGTTTCGATCGGTATGCAGAAGCTATACGTTCGACTGGCGAGGAGGCTTATTGTACGGTCGGCAGGACTCGGTTATATTCGTTAGCCTATCCGACTGTTTAGTGAAGCGCGTTTCCTTTCGACTACGGGCGCGCTGTGTCTCTGCCTTTACAAGGAGTTATATTCGGTATTAGAAGACGAGGCGTTATGAACCTATCTATCGACGGCGATTATTATAGGTCCTTTATCGCTTATTATATGGCGGTCTGGAGGGGAATCTGTTATATGACCTACCCTATAGACATCCCTCTTACTTAGTCAGCGCTGCCGGCCCTCTTTAAGGGCCTAGTCTAGCGACACAGACCTAGCAGAGTCATTATCCTAGTCATAGTATCAGGAATATTAATACCTTTATTAGTGCTGCCGTCACCTTATAATAGAATCGTAGCGATAGTACGTACCTTAATCGTCGTTATCGTGTAAGTATAACGTACCTAGAAAGTGTCACGTATACGTGAATTAGAAGGTGCTTCCTTTATAGCTTAAAAGTAGGTGTTAGTCTTATAAGTAATAACTAAAAATCCTAAAAAGGAAACGATCGCTATAAAGTAGTTTAGGGTATATAGCTAAGCGGTGAGATTATAGCGTTATTATTTATACTCGCTACTTGTAAAGACCACACCGTTCTCTACTACGTTTTTAGATAAAACTTAAGATACTATATTATTTCTATATGCTTCTACTCGTAGTATTCTCGTAACGCGCGGGTGTTATAATCCTAGGTTTTAATTAATCGGTAGAGAAGAGCACGTGGGTAGGTAGCGAAGTCTATCTAAAGTAATATAGCTATAAAGACGGTATATAGAATCGGGCGTGAAAAATAAGAATACTCGCAAAATAGCAGAGGAGGTGTCTAGAGGGAAGAGATCGTAACTTATAGATATAGCAGGGGAATAAATACGTAACGACTTAGTAATCGAAGCCGTATATATATAAAATATAGAAATTAGTCGTGCGGCGTGGAAAAAAATCCTCTCTCCGTTAAGTTTACTCTATTTATTATTAGAAACGGGTAGCATTTAGTATTTTTTCCCTCGCGCATGCTTTTTAAGTATTTTACGATTTCTCGAGGGTTATTATTATATTAAGATCGCGAAATATCGTTATCCGAGACTTATATAGCGGTGAACTTCCTAGGATCCCCGTTCGGGTAAATTACGAAGAGCGTGTATAACGGGAAGCTTTACTATACGCTAGGAACGATATCGGCAGATTCCGCCGAGAAACTTAAGTGCTATACGATAAACGTAAGTCTAGGAGAAATTCGTTTCGGAAAAGCGGGAAATAACGAGGTAAAATAGGACTAGGAGAGCCAGGTAGTAGCTATGCCGCCGAAAAGAAATATAACTCTTACGGTAGTTATTAATAACCCGAATAATACGGATTAGATATATATTGCTCGCCTCTTTAGGTAGTGCGACTAGATGCAAGGTATTATAGTAGCTAGTCGTAGGAGGTAGTTAATCGATACTGCTATTATCGTAATAATAGGGTGCCCCGGGCGTTCTGCGACTATATTATTATACATAGGGCGTTTAGGAACCGATACGCTAATTATATCGTTATAGGGAATTCCTATAATAGGAGCGGGTTTTCCGAATCGTTAGACGGAACCGTAGCGAACTCTATCGAGACGGCTAGAGCTAATAGGCACGTCCCGGGACGGAGTATAGTACGTCGCGAAGGTTATAAGGTAACGTAAGCGAGAGTATAGAAAGGAAATATAAATAGCGAACAGCAGTATAGAAAATCGCTAAAGGGGAATTATCTAAGAGTCGTAGGGGCGTATTATTTAAGCGTCTTAAGATAAAGATACCTCTATATATCGGGCGCCTAGAGTACCCTACCTATTAATCGCGCCCGCCTCCGGAAATATAACTACGAGGTTAAGATAGGTAACCTAGACGTTTAGCTTCTCGCCCTCTTCCCGCACGCTAATAGTCTTAATCGCACGCCCCGCTACCTCGCGCGCCTTAGGCAGCTCGCTTACGTATATCCGGAAAGATATATACGCAATAGATAGCGCCGACGACTAAGCCTGGCCGAGGAGCAGCCGCTCGTAGTCGCTCGCCGTCTGCGGGGCGTGCGCGTCGAGCGTGATCGTCCTATAAACCTTAACCGAAGCCTTCTTCTTCTTTTTCGTTACGCTAGCCGTTTACCGCTAGAGCCGGGCTCCTCGTCGGAGCCAGGTTTAGAGTAGGATAAGTAAAGCGGGTAGGTGGCCTATAAGATTTTCTTAGGCGCCCCGAGACCGCCGCCGCTAATTTAAAGTTCGGCGTTATTCTACTCTCTTTCTATATCGCTCGTGTTCTCTATCGCTTAGTCGTCGCTCTTTTGCAACTTTAAGACGACGTTATCTATATCCGTATTACTATCGACGAGAGCAGCACCTCCGTTATCCTTATCTAAGTGCGGATAAGCTATATCGCTATCTTTATCTTAAAAAGCGACTAGTTAAGGCTAAGGCTAAACTTCCGCTTCTACGCGTCGACGTTAAGCACTTTATATTTAACGATATCCCGCGCTTTATATAATTTAGTCGCGTCCTTAACCGGATTATCGGCCGTCTAACTACTACGATATAGGCCGCTAATATTAGCCAAGTTATTAATAACGATAAATACGCTATACTCTTTAACCTTGCGGACGTTGCCGGCTACGAGGTAACCGTTACTAAACTTAATAGTTATGCGCTATAAGTATCCGCCACTATTACTTATAGGATATATATTAGCGTATAGTTATAGAACGTAGTATAATAGAGGGAAGGCTAGCTTTGGAGTTTTATAATAGTAGCACTTAGACTACTTCTTTAAGTAAACTATTTCGCTTAGCTTTTTTAGACGCCGGCTTTTTATTAGAAGAAGGAGATAATTTATTTTTTAAAGATTTTTTAATACGGATAGTCGGAATATCTTCGACCTTAATGCTTAAGAGCGTGACGTTACGGAGGCGACCTAACTAGTTATTAGTCGTTTTAAAAGGCGGAAGGGGCTAGTTTTTAAATAGAGCTTATAGTTAGTAGGTATATAATATAAAGAGGAAGGGAGATAAGGAGAATAAGAAATACGGCTTATAGATATAGGTTTAGATTATTTTTTAACCCTAGTATTTATCGTCTTTATATCGGGTTTAGTATTATTCTCTTTAAGCTTAATATCGGTTTTAGAGTTTCTTTTATAGTATTTAGCTTTTATTTTAATATTCGGATATACGGAATAGAAAGGTTAATAGAGCAACGACTTATTAGATATAGTTAGGTTTTATAAGACCGTGCCGTTATCGCGGTTATACGTCTTTAGAGAACGGCGACGGGGACGAGAAGGCGCTATAGGGAGAAAATCGGAAAATTTAGTAAAGAATTTTTTAGGGGGTATAGGAATACTTAGTTAGTTAATATAATATAAATATTATAGTAGCTACGTTTACTAAACGTTATTGCGGAAAGGAGACGTTAAGTAAATAATAGTATTAGCACTATAAATAAAGATTCTAGGCTACGGAGAAGGAGGGAAAAGAGAAAAACCGTGGTGGGCGAAATCCTAGTAAAATAGTTAGGGGCACGTGCTAGTAAAGGCTAGGGGGCAGGTGGAAATCCTAGTAGGGATAGGATAGTAATTCTTAGTTTCTATTAGTATTATTCTAAGTAATTTCACGATAAGGTAGATAACTAATATAATATTTAGGTATTTGCGTACCGAACCCGCCTCACGGACTTAGATATTAATAAGAGGGACGGGGGAAACGGGAATAGGCACGGGAGCGAGGCGCTTCGCTGCGTATTCTAGCGAAACGAAGACTATAAGGGAAACGGGCATCTACTCCCGTATTATAACGGGTATAGGCACGGGGAGCAGTATAATTAACCTAAAACTAACTACTAATAGTAAAAGATACTCCTACGTTCCGTCCTACTCGTAAAGCCTTCGGGACTATTAAGGGAAATTATAATAGTCCTAGGCTTTTCCCGAAACCGAGTAATATAATTAGGAGGGAGTGTATATCTAAAGTTGTTAAACGCCCCCGAGTTTCGGTATTCGGCTATCCTACCGGGGCAAGTAGCTGGAAGGGTTCGTAAGAGGCCTTGCCGCTAAGTTAAAAAGTTCGAGCGGTATTCCGTAAGGCAGTCGATCCTTTACTATAAGTCCTATTAGCCTCTAGGTAGGGGTAAGGGTTTAACTAGTCTTAGAGATAAAGGATCTACGAATATAGTTAGATTATTATAGTATATAATTCCTATAGTATATTCGTAGTAGTCGAAGTCGCTAAAGGAGAGGCTATAGTCGTAGTCTAGTCTATACCGGGATCCGGGTCTAATTAGTGGTAATATATCTCTAGTATAGGTCTTATTAATCGCCGAAGAGTCTAGCTATAGGCTCTGAACATACGTGGTAGGGGAGGATCGTATTATAGAATAAAGTTTTTTACGTCGTACACGGGCACGTAAGAGTATGTACGTATATAAGGAGAAAGGATAAAGAAAAAGAAGAACTCGTGGGTAAAATCGTAGTAAAATATATACATAAGGGGATATGCTAGTAGAGATACGAGGGGATTATAAGATCGTAGTAAGGACGAATCGTAATTCCTAGTTATTTCGCCAAGTATTATTTATATTTAATTTTACTTTACGAGAAAGTATATCGAGTTTTACGGGAAGTAAGCGTATATAGCTAAGTAAGCGGCTTATGCCGGATATTATAGGGAGTATAGGCCCGATAATAGCACACAGCTAACGTTAGTAAAGTACGTAAGACCGCGAGTAAGAAAGTTCGAGGGGTTTATTTTTAGAAATATTTATTAAAAAATGCGATTATATACCTAAGCGGGAGTATAACTAAAGTCTATATAGGAAAGAATAACGAATTGAAAGTATATTTAAATATATATATTAAAGAAAAGAAAGCAAGGATATGTCACGCGTTTAGCGAGTATAGGGTAGGAGAAGTGAGTAGAGATAAGTATTATTTATTTATAGTAGCTTATAAAGGCGAGCGCCGGTAAGCCTGGTTAGAGTTTGATTTAGCACGTACGGGGCAGGTTAGACCTATCGTCGACGTTATCCTTATATACTCTTATTTTCTGAGAGCTGTAATTTGATTCTTCTACTAAATTATCTGACTTTTCTTTTTTCTATTATATATATACGTAGGGAAAAAAATGTAAAAGGCTGCAAAGAGATAACTTTAGTATAGTGAGGGAACTAACGGATTAAGAAAGAAATAATAACTGCGTTAAAGGAGGAGGGCGGTTATGCTTATTTTAACCTAAAATAATAATCTGTGTAGAATAAGGGGGGGGTCGTGCCAAATAGTGCTAGTAGCCGTACGAGTCGTGTCTTTAATAGTAGGGCGTTAAGAATGCCGAAATGTACGTTATAAAATCCTATATAATTTCTTTAATACTTTTTTTTGCAGGTATAAATACGGAAATATATATATATATTATAGATAGATACTTTGGCGGCGGTGGCAGAGACGAGAAAGAAAGATATGCGTTAGCCTTACCTAGGGTAGAACGAAGGGCATAGAAACGGTTGAATCAAATAGTTCCGGAACCCTTTTTTTCCCTTTAGAGTTTGTGACGACGGGAATATAAAAGGCGGTTAAGATAGGATAGGAATTATCACGATACCAGATATATAGCATAGATTAGTTTCCGTCGAGGGAGGAAGGAATCAACTAATAATTGGTCCTTAACCTTGTCTTTATAGCTGTCCTAAAAGTTATAAATCGTAAGTCGAGTCTTAAAGAGAACTTATAGCAAAACTCTACTAAACGGAATTATAACCTTATTTTGAATACTAGAATTTAATACTATGAATTACTGATTTGTGCATTTCTTTTATGATTTTCTATTTTCGGTGAAATAGTTCCCTCCTTTTTTTCCCTTATTCCTCTTATCTTTATATAGAAATCTAACTTCTTATCGCTTTCTCCATAGAGAATTACTATCTAACTTATCCCTAAAAAGCTAGAGATTACCCCTTATGTTATCTAAAGGCTATAGTTAAATAAGAAGTTACGCCCCTAAGGTATCTGCTATACTCGCTAGGGGTGTCCTTCTTCCCGCGCCAAACTATAGTATCGGATTCCGGGATTACTATAATATTATCTTAGGTTAGTTATTATAAGCCGATATATATATATATATATATATATACTAGAGTTTAGTTTATTATAAAGGAGAAAAGGAGCAAGCGCGTTAGTAAAGGAAGAATATATAGGGAGTAAGCGCAGAGTTATATAAGGGGGGGGGGGTTCTTAGATAACGGTAGTTTTTAGAGATAAGAGTAAGGCTCTAGCTGTAGTCGATTTTGCGAGGCAGAAGTTATCTAGTAGAGGGCAGTTCGACGGCGGTGATAGTAATACCTAAGGAAGGCAGGCGCTATACGAATATAAAATGCTAATAGAGGCTTACGCTAAGATAGATTAAATAGTCGTCGGTACTTTTTTATCTCCTAATACCCTGTGTAGATAAGGGTGATAAAAGGCGCCTAAGATAGGATAGCGGTTATTATAAAGTATATAGTGCTATTTAGTTTCCCTTAAGAAAGGAAGAATTAGGCTAGTTATTAGCCCTGAAGCTTGTCTTTATAGTGTTCCTAAAAGTCGTATATTATAAGTTGAGTGTTAGAGAGGGCTTATAGGTAAAACTCTACTAAACGGAATTAGAGATTTGCTTCGAACCTTAGACTTTTATATAGCGAGTAAGTAAGTTAACCGTTATTATAAAGTTTTAAAAGTTCGGTTAGATAGTTCCTATACCTTTATCTCTCCCCTTCCTATCTTTATATAGAAAATAAATATATTATCGCTTTTATAATAGAGGATGCCGATAGAGCTTATTACCGTATATAGTATAGCTATATATCCTAACGTATATAAGTTAAAGATAACGGTCACGTAAAGGAGTATATAGATATCGTAGGTATTTACTATAGAGTAAACTTAACTATGCAGTTCTTATTCCGTAGCTAGAGTATATTTATAACTACTATTAAAATATATAGCCTTTAAGCTAGTAATAAAAGAATTTTATACTATTACTTAGAAGTAATAATTATTACTATTTATATAAAAATATTATATTAATTATTAATATATTAACTATTAATATTTTTATCGTTAATATTTTTATTATTAGTATATTCTTTTCGTAGTTTATTAGTA
>PDHQ01000485.1:0-11122 GCA_003339415.1 Ophiocordyceps camponoti-saundersi (nom. inval.)
ACTTTCGCTATAAGGATAGAGAGTTAGGGGGGGGGGGTTTATATAGGTATCGCTTTTAACCTAACCCCTAGGGGATAAGGAGTATAGTAAACGGGTTTATCCCGGAGAGGATAAGAGCAGTTAGGGAGTTTATCTCTTAGGGAATAAGAATAGCAGTAAATAAGTTTATAGCTTAGGGAATAAGAAAAGGAGTAGGTAGGTTTATAAGTAAACGGGTTTATCCGATAGGGGATAGGAAAAGGAGTAAACGGGTTTATAAGTAAAAGGGTTTATCTCTTAGGGAATAAGAATAGAGTGAATAAGTTTATCCCTTTAGGGATAAGAAGAGTAGTAAACGAGAATAAGTTTATGCCTAGGAGAAAGAAAAGCAGTTAGCGAGTTTAACCCTAGGGGAGAAGAAGGGCAGTTACCTAGCTTATCCTATAGTTTATAAGAGGAGCAGTTAACGGGTTTCTATAACCTTAGTATTAGTACTAAATACTAGCGTAGTATTTAGCTAGATCTTAGAGATATAGAAGTATTACTCGAGTAAATTTCCTATAGGGTTAAACGCTATAATAAGTAAGACTATACGCTTAATAGCCTATAGTAGAAAATTAGGTTATAGTGTATTTTATAAAGATATTTTATAGATAGAATCTAACGATAAGAACTTATAATAGCATTGTAAGATTTAAGGAGTTACTTTAGAGCTATCCGAGTAATAAGTTTATAAATAAGCTTCCTAGCATAACTATAGATCTTTCGAGAAGGAGCTATAGAATAATTTAGGATTTCTCTTACTATAAAAGTGGTCGGGCCAAAGAGTAATTATAGACGAAGCCTACTATTAAGGATAAACCTGGCAGGCACTTACGTGACTAAGCTAGTTTGGCGGGGTTAAAAGGACACTCCCGAAGAAAGGAAAAAGAAGAAGAAAAAGGGAAAAAGGGATAAAGGGGTAATTCCGTATAATTCCTAGAAATTCAAAAGACGTAGAATTAAAGGGGCTAAGGGAGGAAGGAATCCGTAGCAGGTAGCCCTACCTTGCTAGGTCCGAATGCGCTCACGGCGACTGACTTTATATAGAAGGGCTCACAGCTGCCTTAAGTCTTCTTGCTAAGGGTGGGAAATTGACCCCTTCTTATAAGTACAAATCTGACCCTTCCTAGGTCCTTTAGCCCCCTCTAGCTAAGCGAATACTAATTAATTAAATCTATTAAATTAGGTAGGTGAGATTAAACGACCTTTCTAGACCCTGCAGTCCTGACCGGCCCGTACGACCCGGCAGGTCCCTGCAGGCCTATACGGACCGGATAGTCCTATATACTTCCTTAAGACGGTCTTCTCTGCGAGGGCTATATATATATATAGGTAGGAGTGCCCGTTACTCCCGCGAAACTGGGAGGCCTCTTCTTCTTTATCCCTATAGCTCGGCAGCTAAGTTAGCTTCTTTATTATTATAGGTATAAAATTATTATACTTATTCGTTACCTTCTATAATAATAGCGCTCTAGTAAGCGCGATTATACCGATAAGATTAAAGATATATCTATTAGACGGGCTATCCGATACTAATATCGAGGGATCCTGAAAAGGAGTATACTTATTATCGTAATGCCCTCTTATACGCGACGTACGAAGAGGGTAGATATCTAAAAACTAAATACCTATTCGAACGTATAAAGCAATAAATAAGGAATATAAAAGGTAGAGTAGGGAGTTATAAGATAAGAAGGATCTTATATAAAGGGTCCTTATAACTCGGGCAAGCCGTATATATATTAGGACGAGGCTATAGGGGCAGCACGAGGCTGCGAGGTATCGTGAGATTCCTTAATAATATTAAGTCTAAGTGAGTAAAATACTTCTTAGCCGAGGATAATAGTAACTAATCGATATCTTTCTAATAGCTAAGAAAGAATATTGCCTACTACGGAGTAAATATAACGGGCATTAACTAAGAGATCGTTAGCAAACTTAGCTTTAGGTTCGTCGTCTAGTTAGCTAATCACGCTAAGAGAAACGAGATATACTAATAAATCGTCCTTAGAGCTGTTCCCGTATATTCAGTTTATTAGCTACCCTATATCGAACTATAGCAGAACTTTTAAGAAGACGTATTAACGAAGGCAAGAATAACTAGTAATTCGGGCCTATAACTAGTAGCGTTAAAGAATACGGTAAGGTAGTTAATAGTATAACTATAGTGAAAACGCTAGATTCTATTTACTTTAAGGTAACTGCCGATAAGCTGTTCGGGGAAATAGGGAAGGATAGCAAAGGCGTTATTATAGCGCGGAAGTATCTAGTATTATACGGCCTACCCTATAGGCCTCCCTCTTAGTTAGTTAGCGCTGCCGGCCTTACTTCCTAGGGCCCTGGCCTTGCTACATAGACCTAGTAGAATTATAGTTATTATATTAGGAATATTACCACATTTATCGAGGCTGCCTTTCGCTATATAAGATATAGGAATAGCTTTTTTAGTACTAAGCGCCAAGTATCCTAGATTTCCTCTAATGCCGAGCACGAAAATAACGGCCGCTATAACTATAATTTTTACTTAACTAGCTTAAGGAATGCCCGGAGAGAAGTTTATCGATTAGTAGTTAGTACCTTAGAGGCTTAGACTAAAAGAGAAATAAACTACTAAGTATAAGAAGAGCGGGCTAATATATATAGTTAATCTTACGAGCAGTATATATAAGATATACTATATTATACTAGTAGCCTATATAAGTATCTAGGCATATATATATATATAGACTATTTATTAGAGAGGAAAAACTATAGGGCCTAGGGGAAGACCTCTTACTTAATAAGGTCGGCTAGCTTATAGGCCCGATTCGTTACGTTAGAGAGCTTGTTTATTATAGGTTATCTATCCGAAGTTACGCCGGTCTTAAGTAGGGGATAACTATACTTCCTTAGTTCCTATTAAACGTAGATATTATCTAAGTTCTAAGTAGTTGCGGTACGTATATCGGCAAATATTATAGCGAAAATCTTAAGTTATATTATGGGGGCCTACCCTATAGACCTCCCTCTTAGTTAGTTAGCGCTGCTAACCTTACTTCTTAGGGCATAGCCTTATAAAATAAACCTAGCAGAATTATTATTATAGTTATAAGTATTAGGAATTTTAACACCTTTATTAGTGCTACTATTAACCTTATAATAAGTTACTTTTATAAGAATACTCTATTGCCGTTTTAGTTAGTCCCTAGCCCCGTAGCTACGAGGGTAATATTAGAAAGGAAGAACCGACTCTAATTTATATAACTATAAGTAGGTAGGATATAATTAAGGGGGTTATTAAACGCAGAAGGAAAACTCTAATACGAAGATATATATATTCGTTTAGATTCCCTAGTAATAATAGAATACTCCTACTTAGTATATCGCTAGCTTAGAAGCTAGTATCTTTATTCTTAAGAGCCTTTCTCTAAGGACCGCTATTTTTATATATATATATATATTATATATATAAGAAAGGCCTCTAAGCCTAAGGGTCGGAGGTTAAGCTCTCTATATTTATAGTTTATATAAATATATATATAATATACTTACCTATATTCTAACTCTTAGATATATAAATTAATTACTCGGTTTATTCTTTATTCGACGTAATATTCCGATTCCGTTAGAATCCGTCTAAGATTATAACCTTAGTAAGAGGTAGCCTATAGTCGCTACCTATAGATAGCCCTAAGACGGGTGCCGAGTCCCTTTATAATAGACTTACTTATATATATATTTCCCCTATCTTACCTAACCGGAGCTTAGGCGAGCATAACTTTAGCTAAGGAAAGGATCGAGCGGGGTTATAACTTTTACCGGGGTTATCCCGGGGTTATGCCGTAAATAGCCGAGCGACTAGCTCGCTTATTAAAGGCGAATATCTTACGAGTAGTATTTACCGAATTTATTAACTCGATCCCTTAGGTACTAGGATATATATTATAGAAGGCGAACGTATCTTTCTATT
The DNA here is from genome assembly GCA_003339415.1 of Ophiocordyceps camponoti-saundersi (nom. inval.). Taxonomy (NCBI): domain Eukaryota; kingdom Fungi; phylum Ascomycota; class Sordariomycetes; order Hypocreales; family Ophiocordycipitaceae; genus Ophiocordyceps; species Ophiocordyceps camponoti-saundersi. Next base: position 3,971 of record PDHQ01000485.1, read on the forward strand.
ATTATTTACGCGTAATAATATAAACTTAGACGAACGAGGCGATTAGCGACTTTACTAAAGATAAAACTAAGGAGGAACTAGTGCGTACGTACGTAAAAGAAAGAGATATTTAGATATCCCTAGTAGCTAATTAGTTAGCAAATCGCAGGTATAGCCGTAGGCCACGTAACTATAAATACGTAACGTATATATAAGATATATATCCTAGCTTACCTACTTACCTATATAGGGCTATCTTTAAAGAATATATTATCTATTACTATACTTATTATACCTCTTATAGCAGGTCTCTACGATAAGAACCGGCGGAGAAAGTCTAAACCTTACGTTAGCGAATCGTATTATTACTATAAACCCGTGGTAGAAAATAACGAAGGAGAAGTAAGCGAAATATCGTAGCTATAGTATATAGCGTTTCGGGCAGAGGAAAAAAACGCGTATAGCGTTTCGGAAAGACGAAAGAGACGCGTATAGTATTTCGGGTAGACGAAAGAGACGCGTGCAGCGTTTCGGATAGACGAAAGAGACGCGTGTAGTATTTCGGATAGATAAAAGAGAAGCGTGTAGCGCTTTAGGTAGACTAAAGAGACGCGTCTCGTCCGTATCTTAGTCTAAGGAGCGGAAGTTAAGTCTTATATTTCGTCGACGTAGGTGCGAAAGGATAAGGAGATTAACTATGCCGTGTAGGATAACGACTATATACCGGAGATAATAGGTATTTATCCCCTAAGGGATAAGAAGAGGAGTTAATAGGTTTATCCCTTAAGGATAAGAAGGGCAGCGTGCAGCGCTTCGGGCAGATAAAAGAGACGCGTTTTATCTATATCTTAGTCCGAGAAGCGGAAGTCGAGTCCTATATTTCGTCGACGTAGGTACGAAAAGATAAGGAGATTAACTATACTATATAGGACGACGACGATATACCTAAGATAATAGGTATTTATCCCCTAAAGGATAAGGAGAGTAGTTAATAGGTTTATCCCTTAGGGGATAAGAAGAGTAGTTAATAAGTTTATCCCCTAGGGGATAAGAAGAGTAGTTAATAAGTTTATCCCTTAAGGGATAAGAAGAGTAGTTAATAAGTTTATCCCCTAAGGGATAAGAAGAGCAGTTAATAAGTTTATCCCTTAGGGGATAAGAAAGGTAGTTAATAGGTTAATCTTATAGAAGATAATTAGAGAGAAGTAAGCTAACTATCGTATATAGCGCTTCGAGCAGACTAAAGAGACGCGTCTTATCTATATCTTAGTCTAAGGAGCGGGAGTCGAGTCCTATATTTCGTTAACGTAAGTACGAAAAGATAAGGAGATTAACTATACCGTATAGGATAACGATAATATACCCGAGACGATAAGTATTTATCCCCTAGGGGATAAGGAGAGTAGTTAATAAGTTTATCCCTTAGGGGATAAGAAAAGCAGTTAACGGGTTAGTCTCGTAGAAGATAACTAAAAAGAAGTAAGCTAACTATCGCGTATAGCGCTTCGGGCAAACTAAAGAGACGCGTCTTGTCCGTATCTTAGTCCGAGGAGCGGGAGTTAAGTCCTATATTTTATTAACGTAGGTGCGAAAAGGCAAGGAGATTAACTATGCCGTATAGGACGATAACGATATACTTAAGATAATAAGTATTTATCCCCTAGGGGATAAGGAGAGTAGTTAATAAGTTTATCCCCTAAGGGATAAGAAGAGTAGTTAATAGGTTAGTCCCGTAGAAGATAACTAGAGAGAAGCAAGCTAATTATCGCGTATAGCGCTTCGGGTAGACTAAAGAGACGCGTCTTATCCGTATCTTAGTCTAAGGAGCGGGAGTTAAGTCCTATATTTCGTTAACGTAAGTGCGAAAGGATAAGGAGATTAACTATACCGTATAGGACGATAACGATATACCCGAGACGATAAGTATTTATCCCTTAGGGGATAAGGAGAGCAGTTAACGGGTTTATCCCTTAGGGGATAAGAAGAGTAATTAATAAGTTTATCCTCTAAGGGATAAGAAGAGTAGTTAATAAGTTTATCCCCTAGGGGATAAGAAGAGGAGTTAATAAGTTTATCCCTTAGGAGATAAGAAAAGCAGTTAACGGGTTTATCTTTTAGGGGATAAGAAAGGTAGTTAATAGGTTAATCCCGTAGAAGATAACTAGAAAGAAGTAAGCTAACTATCGCGTGCAGCGCTTTAGGCAAACTAAAGAGACGCGTCTTATCCGTATCTTAGTCTAAGGAGCGGGAGTCGAGTCCTATATTTCGTCGATATAGGTGCGAAAGGATAAGGAGATTAATTATACTATGTAGGACGATAACGATATACCCGAAATAATAGGTATTTATCCCCTAGGGGATAAGGAGAGCAGTTAATAAGTTTATCCCCTAGGGGATAAGAAGAGTAGTTAATAGGTTAGTCCCGTGGAAGATAACTAGAGAGAAGTAAGCTAACTATCGTATATAGCGCTTTAGGCAGACTAAAAAGACGCGTCTCGTCTATATCTTAGTCTAAGGAGCGGGAGTCGAGTTCTATATTTCGTTAACGTAGGTGCGAAAGGATAAGGAGATTAACTATACTATATAAGATAATAACGATATACCTAAGATAATAGGTATTTATCCCCTAAGGGATAAAAAGAGTAGTTAATAGGTTTATCCCTTAGGGGATAAGAAGAGCAGTTAATAAGTTTATCCCCTAAGGGATAAAAAGAGCAGTTAATAAGTTTATCCCTTAAGGGAGAAGAAGAGCAGTTAACAGGTTTATCCCTTAGGGGATAAGAAAGGCAGTTAACGGGTTAGTTTCGTAGAAGATAACTAGAGAGAAGTAAGCTAACTATCGCGTGCAGCGCTTCGGGCAGACTAAAGAGACGCGTCTCGTCCGTATCTTAGTCCGAGGAGCGGGAGTCGAGTCCTATATTTCGTCGACGTAGGTGCGAAAGGATAAGGAGATTAACTATACCGTATAGGACGACGACGATATACCTAAGACGATAGGTATTTATCCCCTAAAAGATAAGGAGAGCAGTTAACGGGTTTATCCCTTAGGGGATAAGAAGAGCAGTTAATAAGTTTATCCCCTAAAGGATAAGAAGAGCAGTTAATAAGTTTATCCCTTAGGGGATAAGAAGAGCAGTTAATAAGTTTATCCCTTAGGGGATAAGAAGAGTAGTTAACGGGTTTATCCCTTAGGGGATAAGAAGAGCAGTTAATAGGTTTATCCCTTAGGGGATAAGAAGAGCAGTTAATAGGTTTATCCCCTAGGGGATAAGAAGAGCAGTTAACGGGTTTGTCCCTTAGGGGATAAGAAGAGCAGTTAACGGGTTTGTCCCCTAGGGGATAAGAAGAGCCTAAGGGAACAAGAAGAGCAGTTAACGGGTTTATCCCCTAGGGGATAAGAAGAGCCTAAGGGAATAAGAAGAGCAGTTAATAAGTTTGTCCCTTAGGGGACAAGAAGAGCAGTTAACGGGTTTATCCCCTAAGGGACAAGAAGAGCAGTTAACAGGTTTATCCCCTAGGGGATAAGAAGAGCAGTTAACAAGTTTATCCCTTAGGGGATAAGAAGAGCAGTTAACAAGTTTGTCCCTTAGGGGATAAGAAGAGCAGTTAATAAGTTTATCCCCTAGGGGATAAGAAGAGCAGTTAACGGGTTTGTCCCCTAGGGGATAAGAAGAGCAGTTAACGGGTTTGTCCCTTAGGGGACAAGAAGAGCAGTTAACAAGTTTATCCCCTAGGGGACAAGAAGAGCAGTTAACAAGTTTGTCCCTTAGGGGACAAGAAGAGCAGTTAACAGGTTTATCCCTTAGGGGACAAGACTAAGGGATAAGAAGAGCAGTTAACGGGTTTGTCCCTTAGGGGATAAGAAGAGCAGTTAACAAGTTTATCCCTTAGGGGATAAGAAGAGCAGTTAACGGGTTTGTCCCTTAGGGGATAAGAAGAGCAGTTAACGGGTTTATCCCTTAGGGGACAAGACTAAGGGACAAGAAAAGCAGTTAACAAGTTTGTCCCCTAGGGGATAAGAAGAGCAGTTAACGGGTTTGTCCCCTAGGGGACAAGAAGAGCAGTTAACGGGTTTATCCCCTAGGGGATAAGAAGAGCAGTTAACAGGTTTGTCCCCTAGGGGATAAGAAGAGCAGTTAACAGGTTTGTCCCTTAGGGGATAAGAAGAGCAGTTAACGGGTTTGTCCCTTAGGGGACAAGGAGGGCAGTCACGTAAGTTATTATATATAATATAGGAGATAAGAAGAGGTAACAAAATATGCTTGGTCGATAAGATAATTTGTATATTGTGTTATAAAAACTGATTTTCTGGTCCTGGACCTATAGTCTAGACGTAAATCTGCCCCTACTATCTTCTCGTAAATAAAGTAACGTTTCTTCGTACGGGGTAACGGGCGTCGGTCTTCTTACCGAACCTACTTAAATTTGCCCGTACGAAACTATAGCCGGGGAGAATTCGAATATAGGGAATTCGTACGGTAGCGTCGATTAACGAAGAATTAATCTGTCGGTTTCCTACGGTTAAGAGCGATCTAAAGCGACGTACGAAGAATAGAGAAAAACTCTTCGCACGAGGGCTTCGTAGAGAGAAGTGCCGGCTTAAGTTCCGGCACGCCACGGCAGGCCCTAGTTATCGTAGCGTATAGCTAAGTTTCCCCTTCGCCGAGTGCGCGTTATATAAGTTGCATTTTCTCGATTAGTTCCTCGAGGACTTCTAGCATCGTCTTATCCGGGAACTTTCTTCGTACGGAAGGGAACGTCGTACCGGTCCAGTTAACCTAGTACTGCGTGTGATTCGTAGCTATATTAAAGTATAAATCGAGTATCTTTTAGATCTCGTCCCACCTTTTCTCGGGTCCTATATAGTAGAGGTAGTACGATTGCGCGGGACCTGTGAGGACGTCCGGAAAGATAGCGTAGTACTAGTCCTCGGTAATGCTAATCCTTCGGCAGTATGATATAAAAAGCTTAGCTTTATTATATAGGATATCGTACGGTCGGCCTAAGTAATACTAGTCCTTTCGCTAACCTTTACTAAACGCAATTACTTTCTTAGGGGTGATCGGACCGTTATAAATTAGTCGTATAGGAGGAAGGATAAAGGCCGGGCTCTTTAGGATAATTACGAGAGCTATAGAGGGATCCGGAGTTTCCTTCGCTTCGTATAAGATTGTTCTAGGAGTCGGGGTTGCGCTAGGAGTCGTACGAGGAGGAGGAGCCTCGTGGACCTCGATCGAAGGGATAATCTTTTATATATAAGAGCGGGCTCCGGTAAATAGTCTAAATAGAGCTTATCTGCTAAAGCTTAGCTAAATAGAATAGCTAAATTCCCTATAAGATCTAGGGAGTTAGGGGTTATAGGTATATAGGAGGCTAATTCCGCCTCTTTAACCGGTAAATCTAAGGGGTTAGCGCTAGGATAACCTATATCCCGTTCTTAAATACTAAATTAATTAAAAAACCCGGAAAACGCGTTTTTAGGCGTTTCCTATAATTAAGATATATTGCCGGTTATATCACGTGCTGCGGGCTCGAGGGGCTTATCTTTATCTGCGTCCTCCTCTTAATCTTAAACTATAGAGACCTAGCGTAGGACTTCTTAAGGTTAAAATATATCTTTATAATCTTAGCGGTAAAAGACCTTCTTATTAGGGAGACTTAGTAAGAGTAGTATTATCTTAACTTATTGCCTATAAGTTACGGATAGCCGGCCGAAGGCGAGCGTGGGCGGTAAATAGGTGCTATCCGTAGAAGTATATCCTACGCTGCGCAGCGACCCCGAACGTAATCTAAGCTATTATTTATTAAGTTATTAAGCCGGGGCGTATATAGGCACTAGAGATTAACTAATAAGGCGGCGTCCTTATTATTACTATTATCCTACGTAGTTTACTTACTATCGGCGCGGTTTAATAATATAAGCGTTACGAGCGCGTCCGATATAATAGTATAGTAAGAATAAGAGTAATATACTAATATAAAAAGGCTAGCAAGATAATAATATACGAGAACGCGGAGAGATATTAAATTATTACTATTAAAAAGGGTAGTATATAGGAAAGGAAAGAAAGAAAAAGAGAAAGGCATATATATTTTTTTTACATATTATTTTAATTTATGCCCAGCTAAGTCCGGATTTTCCTTTTTTCCTAGGGCGGCAAAGTATTTTATCCGGGCTATGCCCGAGTTACTAAGCAATAGTAAGAGACTTAGTTATGTTTACGCGGTACGCGCACGTTATTTGCTTACTACGTATTAGGCGTTAGGATACGTTAATAGCGGTAATAAATATGCTTAAAGGAAATAAACGTAAAATTAGAATATAATACTACTATTATATAGGATTTAATTAAATTGTTTTCTATCTTTTTCTTTATCTTAGGAGCTCCTAAGGATTAGGATTATAAAAGTTATTTAGCGGGAGTAACGGGCACCCCTGCTTATAGATATATATCCCTCGCAAAGAAGACGGTCTTAAGGTAGCAGGGCTATTAGGTCCGTATAGGTCTGCCGGGCCCTGCAAACCGTATAGGTAGGTTAGGGTTATAGGCGTTAAAAGGGTTATTTAAACTAGCTTGCCTAATCTAACGAATTTAATTAATTAGTATTACTTGGCTAGAAAGGGGTTAAAGGACTTACGGATCCTAGGAAGATTAGATTTATACGTATAAGAAGGGGTTAATTTCCTACCTATTATACGGCGAAGGCAGCCTCTATAAATATAGTGATTCCGAGTAGGGTTTAGTTAAATAGTCCCTTAATACGTTTCTTCTTCTAAGAGCTTATATAAATTAGGATATAAAGGGTAGTTAAGACGAAGTAGGGGTTATTAATAGGTATATAGTATAGGTTAGTTTCCCTCGAAAGAGGGAGGAATTAAGCAAGTAATTAGCCCCTAACCTTATCTTTATAGCTATTATAAAAACCGTATATCGTAAGTTAAGTCTTAGAGAGGACTTATAGTAAAAACTCTACTAAACGGAATTATAACTTTACTTTAAACCTTACATTTTTATACTATAAATTACTAATTTAAATTCTTATCTTAAGAATCTCGATAACTAGTTAAATAGTTCCTATCTTTCCTTTTGCCTCTTATTTTATCTTTATATAGAAAACCGACTCTCTATTAACCCCCCCCTATAGAGAATTACTATCTAGCCCCCCCCCCCC
>PDHQ01000486.1:0-12483 GCA_003339415.1 Ophiocordyceps camponoti-saundersi (nom. inval.)
TTTTTTTTTTTTTTTTTTTTTTTTTTTTTTTTTTTTTTTTTTTTTTTTTTTTTAGTTTTACCGTATTTTATACTTATCTTACCTAGTCTATACTTATTATACCTAATATACCTACTAGGCTACCTAAGCTACCCTTACCTTAGGGACTAACTTACCTTTATATACGTATAACGTTATATTATCGAAAGCACGATTAGTAAGGCCGCGGGCGTAAACTACTATAAACTGCCCCCTCTCCTTTCCTCCCCCCTTTTCGATTATTATTATCCTAAGGTTAAATTAAGTATAATTATTTTGCTATTTTAAGGCATATATCCTTACTATCTTATATATATATATATATATATTATATAATATATAAACGTCTCTATAATATTAACTTCTAATAATAAAATCGTAATATATTTTACCCTTAATCTTAATATATATCTATTACTTTAAAACGCACTCCCTGCACTTTTAAATATATATATATATTTAAACTTTAAAGTTTAAAATATATATTATATTTATATATATATTATTAAGTAACTTTTTAGCACGCTCCTCTATATAGTAATATTATTCGTAAGAAATAAGCGCGCTAGATATCTTTATATATATTTCTTATTATAACTATTATAGCTATGTCTCCTTACCCTTCTCCTTAATCGGAATTAAAGACGCCTACTTAAGCTTACTATAGCCTCCTATTATTATAACCTCGTTATACTCTCTAATAACCCTTATAATATTATTCTAGTTATCGCTATATAACGATTATTTCTTTATATTTCCTACTTATATCTATACTCGGCGTATATTATTTATATTATACGAAAGCAAACTTTTATTTTTCTCCTTTCTAATATCTTTTAGTTATCCTTATCCTTAACTAACCTTAGAAGTATTAAGTTAACTATATATATTTATATATATCTCTTAACGCTTACGTTATACTTAGGATAGCTATAATAATCTTAACTTACTTCGTATAATCTATAACCCTAAGTTTAATATCGTCGTTATCCTCGTTCTAAGTAACTATAATTATATCTACGACCGAATCCGTAGCCGCCGCCGTAATTATAGTTATATAATACCGCGCTCCCTGCGAATAAAATATATATATTACGTACTTACCGGACTTAAACGAGAAATATTTTTTAAAAAGGCTAGAGTTCTTTTAGTAAATATTATATAGGCTTAACGATATCGGGGCGTAGCTTATTATTAGATATACTAGTAGGCGTCCGCGCCGTCGTAGTATACGCTTTATAATATCTCGGTATAATACTATATTTAGAGACCTTACCCGGATATTATTACTAGGGAGCGCCGCTAGGCGCTTCTCCTTATCCTTCGTACTATATATTAGTATCTTCTCTTATCTAGTATATATTATCGTTTTTACTTACTATAAGGGCAAATAGTTAAAAGAGTTTTTCTCTAATACCGGATATCTTTATTACTTTCTATTTTTAGTAAGCTTTATTTAGGGATATCGTGCGATAAAAGGTAGGTATAAAGTTATTATATAAAACGTAAGGACTTATTAGAAAATAAAAAAAAACGATTATATAAAAAAACTAAGTTAGTAGGGTTATTAATAAAGGTCGCCGCTACGTATATCGTAGATAATATTATCGCTTACCTTAGTTATCGTTATTATTATCGTCGCTCCTCGCCCTACCTAAAGAGAAGAAGAAGAGGAGGGGAGGAGAGGAGAAGAAGGGAAGAAGAGAAGAGGGGAGGGTTTAGGAAAAAAGAGGGCCTTTTATATCTTTTCCGGATAGCCCGTTATATAACCTACTATTCTTTACGAGGAAGAGAGTATTATTACTTTATTTATCTCTGCCTCCTACGGCTTCCTACGCCCGGTCTTTTATATCTAACTTTTCGCCCTTACGATATAGTAAAGACTAATAATAGTTATATTTTTATAAAATATTATTAAAAGTTAAGTACCTTAATATATAACTGCCGCTACTAACTATTAAAGTATATAAGCTATCTAGATACTTAGCTATATTATGCTCTTACTAAGTAAGCTAATAGTGCCCCTCTTATACTAATCTAATATAGCTAATATACGGACCTGACTAGGCTTAAGCCCTGAGTAAGTTATAGCTTAAACTATAAGGTATATTATATAATACCGCCTTTAAGGCCGGGCAGGCTAAAGAATAACTATCGTAATATTATTTCTTAGTATTTAGGCTACTAGAGCTGCCCCTATTCCTTAGCATAGCTAAATTTAGCTAGCGTATAAACTGCTAATACTTATTCGCCTATAAACCCTTCGTTAGGCTATCTACGATTATATCTTCCGTATTTATCTATTATAGATTAAAGAAGCCTATCTAATACCTCTAGATAATCTATTTATATCGTAAGTTAATATGCCTCGTGCGTGCCTTATTAAGTAGGTTAATTACGGCTAACCTCGCGTTCTAACTATTAGTAAATATTATAAGAGGCCTCTTTTATTCGTAGCCGGTATCTCGAATAACGTTAGAGAGCTAGATCGTTATAAGCCTAGCGGGCGTAAGGGCTATAAATTCGGCCTCTATACTGCTCGTTATAACGATAGTCTAACGCTTTAAGCGCTACGTAATAAGGCTACTAGCGAGGAAGATAACGAACCTAGCCGTTAAGGCGCGGGTTACCTAATTATCTGCGAACGATATATTAGAATAGACGCGTAGCTAAAGGTCCTTATTATAGGCCGCTCCTCTAAGCGTAATACTAAGAGATAGCGTGCTGCGTAAATAGCGGAAAAGGTGCTTTATCGCAGCTAGATAAGCGTAAGTTATATAGGAATTTGCCTCCGATAGCTTCTTTACGCTATACGTAATATCGGGCCTTATACCTAGGGCTAGCTAATTAAGGCTGCCTATTCGTTTCTGCTATATTATAGCCTTTATCGCGATCTCGGCCTCTTTCTAGTTATAAGGAATTATATACTTTATTAGCTACGGCGTCTTCGTAGGCTTTAAATTATCGGTATTAAATAGCTTAAGAATCTTACGGGTAAAGGAGGTCTAATATACTCGAATAGTGCAGGCCTAACGATCGCGATTAAACTTAAGGCTAAGGAATTCCTAAGGCTCTTTAAGGTATTTAACCTCGTATAATTTATCGAGAATTGCGGCCTTATTATTAATCTATACTTATATTAGTGCTATAAGGAGGATATTATTTATATAAAGAACGAGGAGGCTGCTATTAGCGTGGCGATAGAGGCGTAACTTAGAGTTAAGTCGTTTAAATCCGCGACTAGCTAGATCTTTAGCTACACGCTCGAACTACTAGCGCGGCGAGGCTCGATAGCTATAAAGGGCCCTTTTTAAGCGGCAAACGCGGCCTAATTTATCCTTAAAGCCGTAAGGCTATTCAACGAAGATATCTTTATTAAGTTTAGCGTTAATAAAGGTATTTATAACGTCGAACTTAGCCTATTTAAGGTCTTATATAGCGATAAGCGTAAGGAAGATACGAATAGACGATTAATACGCTACTATAGTATAGAGGTCTTTAACTAGCTGATTTATAAAATTATAATCTCCGTAGATAACTTAGCGGGCTTTCGCTATCGGATCTGCGCCTTTAATAAGCTTCTTTATATATACCTAACGCCTAGGAAGGGTCTTTATATCGTGAGGCTTCGGTACGAGCTCCTAAGCGCCCTTTTAGTATAGTTTATTAAGTTTTTTATTTATCGCAGGCACTTATTATTTATTAAAGTTAGGGAGTTTTTTCGCGGCACGATAATTATTAGGGGCATAGCCTATAAAGGTTTCCGTAGCTAAAGCTAAGAGAATTATTATAAGCGCCTTACTAATATATTCGTCTTTATTAGCGAAGGTAATATACGGCGTAGCTATCTTAATAATGCTTTTAGTAGCTAGATTAGCTTATATAAGCCTTTTTAATCTTCTTATAAGTTTAGTGCCTTAGATCTCCTCGGATAAATAGCGCTTATAGCGTTATATATTAGTTAAGGTAGAAGAAAATATCGATGCCTTACGTATATATTAAGAGGGTTATTCGTCGGGTATTAGATCGGTTTATTAAAGCTATAAGGTACTAGCTAATTTATTAGGATTATTACGATTATTATAATCGATCTAAGAGCTAGGAAGGCTTATAGATATAGGCAGTAATTATGCCTCTTTAGCTTCTTTAATCGATAGGAGACTTTTAAGCATTTTCTTTAGAAATCGGGCGCGGTGCCTCGTTACCTTAATTAGGCGTGGCGTTTAGTGAGGGAAAGTGCGAAGGGTCTCTCTCAGGCGTTTTAAATTGCTCTTTTAATAGCCTTATAAATTCCTCTTTAACGCGCGATAAATTTAATAATCCGGCTATAATAGTTAGATATTTCTTTAGTTATTACTTATTATTTAGTATAGAAGAGGGCTATGAAATGCTAATACCGCTATTCTAGCTACGGGAACGTTATTCCTGCCCCTTCTCTCTAAAGGGAAGAGAAATCGGCTTAAAATTAATAACTTTAACCTCTTTTTCTTCTAAATAAGCCCTAAATTCGACTAATAAGTTTTCTTTAATAATAGGGGCCCTGGCACGATTAATAAAGCGTATATCTCGTGCCCGAATAACGGTCTCTTATTTAGGAAGCTATATCTTAAAGATATAGCTATATAGACCTTTAATACTAACGAGATAACCCTTCTAAGCGCAGGGAGCTATCTTCTTTAATCTTACGATCTTTTCCTTTAGCTTCGTTACGTATACCGTATAGCCCTAAGCGTGCAGCTAGCTAATATTATATTTATAGGGCAGATTAAGTGCCTTTATAACCCTCTCGAGAAGGCTTTCTTTTTTTTCCTCGGCACCGGACGTTCTTATCTCCTTCTATTCCTACTAACCTTTTAAGGAAGGTATCTGCGAATAAAGGGTATAACGCTTCTTAAGCGATACGTAAAAGATTATCCGAAAAAAAAAAAAACGACTATATAAGATAACTAGGTTAGCAGGGTCGTTAATTAAGGTCGCCGCCGCGGCTATCGCAGATATTATTATAACGTACCTTAGTTATCGTCGTTATCGTCGCCGCTGCCTGCCCTATTAAAAGAGAAGAGAAAGAGAAGGAGAGGCGAAGAGAAGAAAGGAAAAAGATAAGAGGGGAGGGTTTAGGAAAGGAGAAGGCCTTTTATATCTTTTCCGGCTAAGTTATTATATAACTTACTATTCTTTGCGAGGAAGAGAGTATCGTTACTTTATTTATCTCTGCCTTTTATAGCTTCCTATACCTAGTCTTTTATATCTAACTTTTCGCCCTTACGATATAGTAAAGACTAACGATAGTTATATTTTTATAAAATATCGTTAAAAGTAGAGTATTACGGTACGTACCGGCTATTACTAATAAACGAAGTAGGTCTATAAAGGGGTATATACCGCTATATATCTTACTAATACGGGTATATTATATTACGAGAATACGAGTAGAAGTATATAGAAATAATATAATATCTTAAGTCTTATCTGAAAATATAGTCGGGACCTATATTCTTTTTTAAAGTAGCGAGTATAGAATATAACGCCCCGATCCCCCTACTTAAATATATACCTATAACTATTTTATAATAACCGTTTCCTTTTTTAGTTTTTAGCCCTTATTACTAATACTTACTTTCTAAGTATATATAAGGGAGGCATTTTCCTATATATATATATATAATATACCCCCTAGCTTATAAGCTTATTTAAACATATCTAATAAGCTTAAAAATTATCTTTAAAGATCGTAAGAATAAATTATCTAAACCCTTAAAAGAAAAAAATATAGGAAAAGACTATAGGTACGTATCTTTTATACCTCTAAATTAGTTAAGCTAGATAAGTTATCTAGGGCGGGTATAGAAAGCTCCTCTCTCTTCCTTTCTCTCTTTTCTCTTTTCTTCCTCCTTTATCCTTATCTTTTTCTTCTTCTACGGTTATTTTTTTATTTTATATAGCTTTTTTTAAAGAAGACTATAGATTTTATAAGTAACTTAAATCTTTCGTCCGCCCGCGATTATAATATCTAAGGGAGGTATTGCCTCCTTAAGCTTCTAATTATAAACTCGTTAATAGTATCGTTTATAACCGTACTAAGCGTAAACGTAAGTATTCGCTTACGGATTTCTTATATTATAAAATAATATATTTTTCCCTTATAAGATTCTAAGCGCTAGGCACTCTTAAAGCTTACTATTAATATTATTCTTAGGGCTAAGATTATTATATCGGCTAGGGACATTTACTTTAAGATTTTATATAATCTTAGATATTTTAGGGCGATTATTATTTAGAGTCGTGGCACGCGGAACTTGCCGCCTTACTTTAAATACTATCGCTTACGTACTAAGGCTTACCCTTTTTAGTATTACGCCTCTCTCCCTAGCTTTTAGTATAGCGCCTACGCTAGTTACGTTTAGGCTAAATAAGGACGATATTACTTTTTTTAGCGTGCCGCGTAAGCGGTCGGTTCGATAAGTTAACTAGCTATTACTATTCCTAACGATAATAATATTATTAAAAATAGAGAAGTAATTAAGATAGAGGATACTCTAGAGGCTAAAAATAAGTAAGATAGTCTTTTATTAGGTTTATACTTTAAATACGCCGTGCACTAGCCTGCTAGCATACCGTACCCCTATTACCTAACTCCTACTTAGCAAGCTTAGGTTATAGTAGAGAAGACCCGTTAGTTAAGAGGAGGTATCTAAACTTTTAGATAGTAGAAACGTTTATAGGTAGTAAATATAGAAAAATAACGCTTACGTAAATATATTAAAAATAAAAAGAAAAAAAAAAGATAAACGTTTTTCCTAGCTAAGACTTTTAAGTATAACTCGGATTAGATAGAGTAGACCGGGCTTATAATTATTATAAGGATACGAGTTAAGGTATCTAGAAATAATATAGTATTTTAAGTCTTATCTAAAAACATAGTCGGAACCTATATCCTTTTTTATAATTAGGAAATACGTATAATAACGCCTTAGTCTTACCTATCCGATATCTGCCTCTAACTATTTTAATAGTAACTATTTCCTTTTTTAGGTTTTTAGCCCTTATTTATAAGGCTAATACCTATTTTCATAGTATAAAGGAGGCATTTTCTTATATACGCATATATAATATACCCCCCCTTAGGCTTATAAGCTTATTTAGAAGTATCTAATAAGCCTTAAAAATAACTTTAAAGATTATAAGATAAGATTATTAAAACCTTTAAGAGAAAACTCGTAGGAAAAGATTATAGGTACATATCTTCTATACCTATTAAATTAGTAAAGCTAGCTAAGTTATCTAGGCATAGTATAAAATGCCCTCTTCTCTTCCTCTCTCTCTCTTCCTTTTTCTTCTTCCTTTATCCTCTTTTTCTTTTTTCGTAAGCAGTTTTTTAGTTATTCCTTTACTTCTTCCTTTTCCGAGATAGATATTATAGGTCTTTAAGACCTAGGTATATATAGAAGATATCGCCTTATTAAGGTTCCGATAGCTTATCCTTAGATACTAGCTATAATAATAACCTTATCTATTAACGTAAGTCTTTGCCTTAGATTCCCCGTATTCCTAATATTTAGAAATAATATAAAATACCTTTTTAGGATATAGAGTATTATACGCTTACTATGCCCGCGGTTAGCGTAATATTTTAAGCTAAAATCACGGCCGTACTATAACTTATAGTAAATTAAGTTTTAAAAGATAACGGATACTTTCGCTCGCTTCTAGTTTAAAGCCGTGGTGCCGAGAACGCGACTCTATGCGAAAAATACTCTTATCTACGTATACGCGCCTATCCCTTTAAGTTGTATATTTCGTTACCCGGTTTTTAATATAGTGCTTATAGCTTATATATTTAGGCTAAATAAGGTTATTATTACTTATTATAGCGTCTAATCGAAATAGCTAGGTTAATAGGGTTAGGGGGGTTTATAATTACTAATAACGATAATATTATAGAGGACCGTGAGATTATTAAACTTAAAAATATTATAGATATTTAAGATAGAGACGGGCAAATAGTTCTCCTATTACTATAGTATCTAAAGCACGCTACGTGCTAGCTAGCTTTAATACCGTACTTATATCCCTTAACTTAAGCTTAGCAAGCTTAGGTAAATGCGGAGAAGAGATATTAGTAAAGAAATAAACTAATCCTTTATATAAAAAAGATAATATTAGGTAGTAAATATAAGAGATAGCGACTATAATAATAATAATATAAAATAGTAGATAAAGTAAACTTTATAATAATAAAGGGGAACTATATAAACGACTAGCGTATTAGGCAAATTTATCTTAAATCTAAGTTTATTTTAAAACTTCTTAAATAATTATCCTTAAAAAGGTTTTATAAAATAATCTCTAACCTTCGCGGAAGTTTATATCTAAGCGATCTCTATATAATTTGCTTAAATATTATATCGTAACTAATACTAATAGATATTAAAATATCGTATCTTAGTTAATAGCTTTAATATTTCCTTTATAAGTAAGCGTATTATTTATATATTATTATAGAAAACTTTTAGGAGGGCCGAAAAAATAATACTAAGTTTATCGCCGACGCGATATAAAGCGTTTATTTTTTTTATAATAGAAGTAAGTATAGGTAGTTCTGCTTCGGTATTACTTATTATAATAGTTACCTATCTCCTAATTTATATTAAATTATAGTACTAAGGAGCTTAATCGCGTAGCTAAATATACTTTTCCTATCTTATTAGTTCGTAAAGGCGGTATTACTAAAGCGTTCCGCGTATAAAGGTGCGGATTTTATATATCCCCGCTAAACGTTAAACTTTATTATCGAGACCGATAGAGGAAGATTAGCGCTTAATATACTACTAGTATATACTTATTTAAGGGATTATATAAATAAACGTATAGCTTTCCGATAGTTAAAAAAAAAAGGATCTAAATTAGAAGTAATAAGCTTCGCGTAGCTAGGGGGGTTAACTAGGGACTAATATAGTTTAATCTGCTAAGTGGACGCTTATATATTATTAGGAATAAGCTTTTCTAGTAAGAGTAGCTAAAAAAACTTTTTTATACTTATAACCTAAACTTAACCGCTAGCTTAAAAATCGTATACTTCTTAATAAACGTAGACTTCTTATTTTATCTTATTCCTTAAAAGCTAGAATCTAATTAACTAAGATAAATCTTTAATTTCGGAGATTATAAAATCTTTTTTTAGTTTAACCTTATAGTCCTCACCCCCCCTATCTTAACGTTAGTATTATAAGGTAAGATTATAGCGTAAAAAAAGGATAATAATTATATTAAGGTTAGTAGTTAGTAGATTTAGCCCTAGGAATTTAACTATTAATAGCTATTATTTAGCCTTTATAGAGGATAGCTGCAGCTTATCGTTATCGTTATACTCTCGTTAATTCCTTAATAATATTAGTAGGTTAGGGTTAGCTCCTTTCCCTTCGCCGGTTATATAAAGTCCTCTCTCCTCCTAAAGCGTTTAAGGATCTTATATTCGCGTTTATCTTACTATTATCTTACTATTTTAGCGGGGGGGGGGGTAGGCTAGATAGTAATTCTTTATAGGGAAAACGATAGGTAGCTAGTTTTCTATAAAAATATAAGAGGGATAAGATAAAAAAGGGTAAGAACTATTTAATCTAAAGCTTAAAACTTTAAAATAAGTATTTAAAGTAGTAATTTATAGTATAAAAGTGTAAGGTTTAAGATAAAGTTATAATTCCGTTTAGTAGAGTTTTTACTATAAGTCCTCTCTAAATCTTAACTTACGATATATAACTTTTAAGATAGCTATAAAGATAACGTTAAGTGCTAATTCTTACTTAATTACTTCCTCTCTTAAGGGAAACTAATCTATATTATATACCTCGTAATAGCCCTTATCCTATCTTAATTACCTTTTATATCCTAATCCTTAGAAGCTCTTAGGAGAAGAAAAGGTCTAAGAGACTATTTAATTAACTATTTTCCGAGCTACTAATAGCCCTCTAGCTAAGGCTAACGCGTGTTTATTTCTTAGGCATTTCTGCCGCTATAGCTAAACTATACTATCCCGTCCTGCCGTAAAGTTTTTACTTAACGTTACCCTTTTTATATTTACGTTTAGTAATAGTTCGTTAGGTAGCTAGATTAAGCGCGAGTGCTTAGCTAAGATAGGCAGATTATCTCGCTACTTTATTTTCCGGATAATATAATCGAGTAGTAACTTTCTCTTAATTATCTAAAAAAGGTAGATAATAAGGTCTTATAAGTAATCCGTCACTTAATAGATTTCTTAAAAAAGTATTATCCGCCGATAACTAACCTAACGATCCGCTATCTACGTACCTAACTTACTAAGAGGCCTTAGAAATTAGTAATAAGGACGGGGTAAACGTAAATAAGCTTAGCGCTAGGGCGCCTTACTACTTA
The DNA here is from genome assembly GCA_003339415.1 of Ophiocordyceps camponoti-saundersi (nom. inval.). Classification (NCBI taxonomy): domain Eukaryota; kingdom Fungi; phylum Ascomycota; class Sordariomycetes; order Hypocreales; family Ophiocordycipitaceae; genus Ophiocordyceps; species Ophiocordyceps camponoti-saundersi. The sequence goes on from PDHQ01000486.1 coordinate 10,408, forward strand.
CTTTACGAAATAACTACTAATAAGGAGACTAGCGTCTACTTTAGTTTTATAAAAGGTAGAGGTATATAGATAATAAAGTTATATAGGTAACCTAAACTTAACTATTAATAGTAGATAATCCTCCTATTATTTATATTACGCGTAATAACTTTATAACTATTAATAAGCTTATAATAGTCTAGCTTTTTTCCTAAGACTAAGTTATCCTAATTAGCGGTAAGCGGTATTTAAACGCGTTATAGTAAAAATAAAAGCTATTATCTTAATATACTACCTCTTTCTCGTTACTCCGAGCTTAGCTCTCCTAGTATATTAATATAAGTCCTTTATCTTTTATAAGTACCTTAAGCTAGAGAAAGGCGGTAAAGTCCCGTAAGGATTATTAAGATAATATTCGTAAGCAGACCTATAGCTTTAGAATAGCTTATATATTAGATAAAATCGGTTATATATCGATAAGCTATTAAAGTTACTCCTTTATCTATAAGAGGTCTCGATATTATTATAAGTATAATACGGCCCGCTTAGGTTATATAGCGGGAATAGCTTATATACTAAGTAAAATCGGTTATATATCGATAAGCTATTAAAGTTATTTCTCTATCCGTAGGAGGTTTCGATATTATTATAAGTATAACGCGGCCCGCTCGGGTTATATTATAGGTTTTCTATAGCTACTTATATTCTATATTTAGGAGGTTTATCGGCGGCCTTACTACTTAGTTCCGAAATTCCCCTATTATTTTTAAAAGTAGCCGATCTTTTATAATATATACTGCTAGCCTTAACGTTTAGGGTATAGTTTACTTATTCTTTAAGATAAAGAATCTATGCTCGTAGTTACCTTATCTTAGCACGCTACTCCTCTAGCGTGTTCGGCGTGGTCAGAGTCTTAGAAGAGGAGTTTATCGTTATTTTCCGGTATTATCTATAAACGGATACTAATCTTTCCTTAGTTATATTTCTCTTATATAAGTCTCCTTAGTTAACGAAAAGTCTCGTTATACGCTCTTAATATACGTCTTAAAGTAGAGTTATAGTTTAGGTTATATATAAAGCCTTTTCCGTCTCCACGTTAATATAAAAGTTAGTATACTTTCGTTAGTTGCTTATTAGCGAATTATAAGCTTAGGATAGTCTTATCGGCCTTATAATATATATATATTAAGTAAGTAGTAGTTTTAAAAAAAAAAATTAAAGCTAAGTAAAAAGGTATAAAAAGGAGGGAAATTTTTATTAGTAAAATCTTAGTTAAATATAAACGAATACGTGCTTATAGGGACGGGAGAGGGCGTAGTAAAATCCTAATAAAGACGCGGTTACGTTTCCTAGTTATTTCTAGTTCCCTATATATTTTTCTAGGTAATTCTATTATATAAGTCTATTATAAAATACGTCGGATCTTTAGGGAAATCTGGTTAAAATATAGTATTAGTAAGTTCTTACTTCGTAGATTTTAGAAAGATATAATATATGCCTTAAAGTAGTAGAATAGTTATGCTTAATTTAACTTAATAATAATAAATAAAGTCTTATTAGACTATTAGCTAGTAGAAAGCTTTCGCGCGTAATAGATAATAGGTATCTAGGCGATGCTTTTTTATTAACTAATTAGTAAAAAAAAAAAAAGATAAAAGCCACCTTAGCGGGAGTAATAGGCACCCCTGCCTACATATATATATAAGGCCCTTAGTAAGGAAGATAGTCTTAAGGAAGTAGGACTATATAGGTCTGCCGGCCCCTACAAACCGTATAAGTAAGTTAGGGTTGCAGGCGTTAAAAAGTATTATTTAAGCTAATCTAATTAATCTAACGGATCTGATTAATTAGTATCGCTTAGCTAAATAAAGGCTAGAGAGAGCTAAAGGGGCCTAGGAAAGTTAATTTAATACGTATAGGAAGGGAGGTAAACACTTTACTATAATAGCTTATTATTTTAACTTTCTCAAGCGAGCTTGCTATTAAAATCCCCTTATCGCTTTAGCGGGGGGGGGGGGGGGGGGGGGGGCTTCTCCCTATAGAACACACACACACAAAGATAAACACGCATAATAACAAAACAAAAAGAAAATTTAT
>PDHQ01000487.1:0-19551 GCA_003339415.1 Ophiocordyceps camponoti-saundersi (nom. inval.)
ATAGGTAGTAACCTGATTTCTAGTAAGATAAGATATAGTTAAGAGAGAGGACCCTTTAAATTTATAAAACTATATATAGGGGTATATCTTATATAAGTTCTATATCTTTATTAAATAGTTCTAGTAATAAAGTAATAAACGAAAGAATATATCGGCGTATATCTTATAGAGCGAAGATAATAAGTAAGTTATCGTATATTATAGGAGTAGTGCTAATATTTTATAAGTAATAGCGTATATAACTAACGTTATATATATAATTAAATCGAGGACGTTATAACTAAAAACGTATACTAGATATATTAAGTATTAGGGTATAGGGGAAAGAAAAGTTCGTAAACTAGAAGGATAAGGATAAATTTACGAGTAGTTACTAGCTGCTAATATTTAAGATAAGGATAATAATATAAGATAAAAAGCGTATAGAAGATAACGAGGGCGGAAGTTTAAATAGTTAACGTAAAAACTTACGATAAGTTATAGGAACCGGTATCGGTATTCCTACTATATAGGCTAAAAGATTTAAAAAACTACTATAGCCTATAATACTAATGACGGCATATAGCGTAATATTTAACATCGTCGGCAAAGAAAGCTATATAAGGATACGAGAGTATTATATTAATAATACTAGTTACGAATACTTTATATTAAGGGACTAGCTAGACTTTATCTTATACTTAGAGAAAGATATAAGGAAGTCGACTAATATTAAAGGTTTTAATAATTAGGGGATAGAAGGTTAGGCGGAATTTATAGTTTATATCCTAGGTATAAAAGATAAAACGCCGTATATCGGAATAGTTAGGACTAGGGCATAGATCGTAGATAATCTTACGGAGGGCCTTATATTAAGATAAGAATAGCTCTTACTAAATAAAGTATATATATTTAGTTTAATAAAGATAGTTTAGATATATTTATATATAGGCCTATATATACTAATAAAGGTTTATCGAAAATAATTATAAATTTTAGGCCGAAGTATATATCTTAGATAATACTTACTATATAGATTTATAACTATATCCTTAATCTATTAATTCTAGATATCGTAAAATACTAGGAAAAGATATAATAATACCGGACGTAGGAGGGTAGGGGAGGTAGGGTCTATTTAGCATTATTATAATAGATAACGCTAATAGCTAGAATAAAGGTAACTAAAGCGGGATAATATATTTTTAATAGCGGAGGTAAGAAAACCGGTATAGACGCGTCCGCTTCCTTAAGTAAAGGATAATATAGCGTTATTAATAGCTATAATAATAGCGGAGGAGATAGCCTATTATATAATATAATTTTTACGTCGCTTCGCTAGGGTAGACGGAGGTTATGAGAGAGAATCGGTACTTATTAAGTCGATCATATTTACCGGAGACGGCGACTCGCTCTAAGGAGTAAGGTCGATTAAGTTAGTAGGTAGTGCGGAGAGGGGAGAAGGTAGATAACTAGCAGGTATATCGAGAGGCATTATAATAAGATAAGGGTAGTATAGTTAGAAATAAGTAATAACGTAGGTAATTTAGGTTATAGCGGGTAGAAATAGATAGCTGCTGCTAGGGTATATATATTAAGGTAGAAAGGTGAAAGGGTAAAAGGACGGAGGGGTAGCTTATATATAGTTTTTTTTTATCTACGTAGGTATAGGTTATAGCGTATATTAATAAGATTATAAAAATATAATATACTAAATATATAAAGTTATATAACATTATACGATAAAGTATAAAAATACTAAAAAATTTAAATAGGGTTTTATATCGTTAATATAGGGAGGGAGGTTTACTATATATACTAAAAATAGACTAGTAATAAGCAGGTGTCCCTAGTTAAGGAAGTGGGAAAGAACTATATAAGGTCCTATAATATATATATATATATAAAGGATTATTCTAAAGTTTCGGGCCTTAATTAAATTACTCTTCCTAAAACGCTCTCTTTACCTTCTATCGTTATGTTAGAAATTAAATCCTTGTCTCTTTTCTTATAGAAAATTACTATATGCCTTAACTAGCTAAGGTTAGAGATCTTAACCTTATACTAGTTAAAGAGTAGGATTATATATAATAATACGCCGAGGTAAGTATTAGCTAGGCTAGCGTAAGGTATCGTTAAAAGCAAAGAACGTGGAAAGTTAATCGACTATCTTATAATTTCTTTAACTTATCTAAGGAGCATTACTTAAATAGCTACGGGAATTAAGCTAAAAAACGTTCCGATGCTACGATATGAAATTTATATAATAACGGAAAACCGAATAGAACGGTCACGTGTTCGTCGAGAGATTTCGCTTCCTTAACGCCGGTTTGCTATCGTTATTTTTAACGTCCTCTATTATAGTAAGGCTATAATACTAGTTCCTATCTTATATTATTAACCTGCTACGATACTAAGCATAAGTATATAATCGGTAATCGTATTAAAACCGATCTAATATATATTTAGGATAAATTCTAGAATTAGACGAAGCTATAGTATTAGCTTATCACGTCTAAAGCTAAGACGGATAATAAAAGCTTACCCGTCCCTTACTTACGAGAATAGCTAGTTATCGTTCTCCGCCTCTCCTCTCGATATTATATATATTAGAATAGTATCGCTAAATATTCTCGGGGTATTAAAGCGGAGAGCACGATTTATATAAGTTTAGTATCGGTTTTCTTCTAAATACTAGCTATTAACTATTTAAGCCGCTTTTCACTTGCTTAATAGCACTATATTAGCACGTTATAAATAGAGAACTCTATTCGGGTATCTTCGAGGTTAGCTAGGATTATATAATATAGAGTTTTCTTTAATCTCTATTTTCTTAGCCGATCTTAGTTATTTTTAAGCCTTTAACTATCGAGTATACTTAATTACGAGGAAAGTCTTACGTAAGTAAGAGGATTCTCCTAACTAAAGACTATATCTCGGTTATATTGCCGGATATATTTCCTCTACTTAATTTCTTATTTAAGTTCTATCTCTTTAACGAAACGCGTTCTTATTAATATTTATATTATTTTTATTAAAATAATATTCTACTATAACGACGGGAGCTAATAACTATCCTCTGCTAAAGTAGAAAATCGGCTCTCGACGATTAAACTCCTCGACTAGAACCTATATATTAAGCTTAATATAGATATTACTATAATACTACGAGACGCTTACTATTAACCTAGCACCTAGGAATAACCTTAAACTACTAGGTTACGATAGTTCGTTACTATAGCTTTATAAGCTATTAGCGAGGTACTAAAGGAGGAACCTAAAGAATAACTAGAGTATTAGTTATTACTAGCTAATAATAATCTCTTACTAGCGATAACTAATACTTTACTAAAGGCTCTTAGATTTAGACTAGGGACTACTAGACTTAATAACTAGTTAGTATAGAGATACTTAACTTTATTAATAGTTAACCCGAGTATAAAAGAAAAAACCCTTTTCGCTATATTTATATCCTCCGAGTACTTTTACGGTTTCTAAGGAACTTCTTTAATAGCTATATAAAGGCTTTATCCTACGACCTTAAGCGTTCGCGAACTAAGTATATAAATATTTAGATAAAATTTTTCTAGTATTAAGCGATATAAGACGAGTTAGAGAAACTTAGGTCTCGCGATACCTATTAACTATCGACGAATAACTAGATATTAAGCTATTAAAGATAGGTATTTATCTATAAGTTTAACGAGAATAGCTTTAATATAAAGTATAAAGCTCGTATAGTTATTTAAGGCGATCTTTAAGAAGAGTCTAGCTTACCTCTTTATGCCTTAACCTTGCCGACGAAGTCTTATAGACTACTAACGGGTCTCGCAGTATCTTACGACCTTAAAGCACGTTAGTTTAACCTTATTAACGCCTTCCTAAACTCCACGCTGCGACGAGACGAATAAGTATTTTATTAATTACCTAATAGTTTTAAGTAACCTAGCAAAGTTATACTCCCCTCTTTAATACGAGACTCTTTTAGCTTACCTTCTTCGTAAGAGTTTTATTTCTCCTAAAAAGATAATTATATCTAGATTAAGGATTCCCTAATTCTTTTCCTTTATATCGATAATCTTAGCCTAATATATCTACCTTAAGATAAGGGGGTAAAGTCTTCCTTAATAAACTTAAGAAAGATTTTATAGTTTTAGATTTAGGAGGTTTATCGTAATTCCTTAGATTAATATATAACGGGATAAGACGATACGATAAATTTTTCTCCCGTAATAAGCGTATACTAAGAAACTTAGTATAAAGTTTAAGATATAAATATAAAAGAAATTCTCTAAGGCGTTTTCGCTTAAGAAACTCTTTCTATAAGAGGGATAAATAACTCCCTAGTAAGTAATACTATACTAACTACCTATTAACTCTATTAGTTACGTAGTAATTATTATTCGGCAAGATCTTATAGAATCTATTAGATATATATATTTAAGCCGGATTTTAGAATATACTTTTCCTCTACTAAACCCGAGACCTATACCTTACGTTCTGCGGAAATAAGTCGAAATCCGCACTACTATACGCGGAATACTTTAGTAGTGCTTAATTCGCAGAGATACCTAAGAGGAGGAGTACTTTCGGATATATTATACGTCTCTTTAGTGCCGTATTTTAATATAATTAGGAAACTAAGAGACGATTACGATAAGCACTACTAAAGTAGAACTGCTTACCCTTACTTCTATAGCGAAAAAACTAATCGCCCTTTATCGCCTCGGCGATAAACTTCGCATTATTCCCTCGAACCCTCCGAAGTTTTTTTTATAATAATATATAAATAAGATACTTACTAACGGAAGATATATTAAAGCTATTAACTAGGCTACGATATATTAATATTTTTTTTTTTTTAGTATTAGCTACGACGGGAGATTTAAGATATATATATTAAGATCGCTCGGATCTAAACTTTAGCTAAGGTTAGAGATAGGTTTATAAAACCTATTTAAGGATAATTACTTAAGGAATTGCAAAACGAACTTAAGCTTTAAAGTAAAGCTAATTAGCTTACTATAAGTTATATATATCTTACTTTACTTTATATATCTTATTTTAACTTATATTCTAATATTATTATTCGCGTAGGCGTTATTCTTCTAAATTTACTAGATATAGACGATTTTGCACTATCTTAAAAGTCTAGTTACGACTCCGTCGATAACGCTCCCTCTCGGCGTCTACTTAACGCTACTAGGTAGGAGTAAGTTTATAGGGATAGGGTATTCCCGTAGGCTAGGTAATAGTATAGTAAAGATACGGAGGCGATAGGAGGCCGCTATACTTATCTTCGACCTTAGGGCTATCCTCTAGCTTAATAACCTCCCTTTCTTCCGCGGGGTTATCGTCGTCCGGAATAGTAATAGCTAACCGAGCAGATAAACCGGCCGTTTTAGTAGCGCGCTAGAATATATAACGACGGGCTTAGCTAGCCTAGATATACGACCCGTAGGCCCTATATTAAAACCCTTCGAGAGAAACGTAATAATCGAAAAGGTAGGCTAGAGTTCGTTAACGCGGGTATTACTTATAAGGTATAGCGTTAGGGGAACCGCGACTCTATATTAGGAGCGTACGGAAGTATCCGTTATTACGCACGATTCGATTTCTAACTATCCGTAACGGAGTCGTAATAAGGGCTCGGAGGGTAACGTTACGTGCAGGCGTAGCGAGTGCTTATATCTCGGCGTCCTAAAGAGAAGCTTCGTATTATTTTTTTTTTTCTTCTAAGAGTCCTAAATATAGAGAATCTATAAGGAGAGACTTATATTAATATATAGCATATTTAATATATTATTTATCTAGGGATCGGCTATTACGATACTAAGTAGGCGGTATTTTTTATTAATACCCCTTTATATAAGAACGGGAAACTCTATCTTTAAAAGCAATATAAAGAAGAAGAAAGAAGCTGCCGAAGGAAGGAGAAGAAGAGGATAAGCGAAGAAGAAAGGTAGAAGAGGATAAGGAAAGAAGAAAAGAAGAAGAGAAAGGGAGAAGGGAAGAGGGCTATTTATACCCTCTTAGGATATCTTATCGAGCCTAATTAATTTATAGGTGCAAAAAAGTAGTAAACGAACGGATATCTCCCTTAAGGAATAAGAAGAGTAGTAAACGGGTTTATCCCTTAGGAGATAAGAAGAGTAGTAAATAGGTCTATCCTTTAGGGACGGGAAGGACGATTAACGAGTTTATCGCCTAAGGGATAAGAAGAGCAGTTAAAAAGATACGTACGTAGAGTCTTTCACGTTTTTTTTTTTTTCGCTTTAGGGTTTCGATAATCTCTTCTTACGATCTTTAAAGATAAGGTTCCAGCTTATTAGATACTTCTAAATAAGCTTATAAGCCTAAGTAGGTATATTATATATACGTATATAAGAAAGTGTCTCCTTTATACCGTAAAAGTAGGTATTAGTCTTATAAATAACGGTTATAAACGTAAAAAGGAAACTATCTTTAGAGAATAGTTATAGGTATATATCTAAGCGGTAAGATTAAGGCGTTATTATTTATATTTACTACTTATAAGAAAGGATATTAGTCCCTACTACGTTTTCGGATAAGACTTAAAAGATAATATCTAAATCTAAAAAATAAGGGGTAAAGGAAAATTATTATACGGTCTACTAGCTAGATAAGTTAGAGGCTGAGGGATTAAATAAGCTAATTATAGGCATAAGAAATAGGCTTAATACGAAGATTAATAGGTGCCCTTATTAATTAATATATATATATATCCTCTAGGAATAACTGCCCCCTATACAGGCAGTTAAGCAAATATTAGTTATATAACCGGAATAACGCTATTCCCTTTTAACCTTCCCCCTCTAGCTAGTCTATTACTAACACTAAAGTAATAAATTAAAATCTAAAAATAAAATAGATAAAAGGAAGGATAAAGAGCAAGCTAATAAATAAGAAAGAAATAAATAATAGGAAGAAATAGGCTATAATAGCCTAGTAAATAATTAGATCTCGCCAGATCCTATTATAGATAAAGACTTCACAGATAATGCTATCTAGTTAGGTCTATTAAGTACCTTAATAATGTCTAAGGTTTATTTAAAAAGAACCTAATTATTACGGAGTTCTTTTCGCAACTTATTATTCTCCTACTTAAGTGCCTAGAGTCTGCTATTAACCTATATTATCTACTTAATAGGAGGCGATAAATATCTAGGTTTAAGGTTATAGTTATTAGCCTTAAGGAGAGCATTAATCTTCTTTTGCATTCTAGTTATAAATGCCTCTCTATTCTCTTTATTATCCCTAACGGTCGCTAAACTAGTCGTTAATTTAGCTACTATTATCAGCTTAGTAGCGGCATTCTCTATAAATACGTTATCTATTTATTAGCTAACGACTTATCTATTATTACTTAAGGAAGAGTTAGAACTAGAAATAGCGATAAGAGGAGCCTTATTAACTATAGGGGTCTAGGCTAGGGCTCTTCCACTTAGCATATCCTATTTAAAATAGCTTATCTATTTCGTTATATAACCCTTACTTGCAGGTTTCACCTTAGTAGCTATCGCTAGTAATAATAATAATGCTATAGCTAATATCGTCGGTGGTAGCTTTCTTACTAGCAGTTTTTATCGCTTATACTTCGTGGCCGCCTAATAGTCTACTCTGTCCCGTGCTACCTTATCGAGTAATCGTTTTAGCGTGCCTTAGCCGGCATTTAATAACTCGATAGGGGCCACTATAGGTTATATAGTATTATTATTAGGGCTTAGGTTAGTCTATAGTTTATCGATCCGCTTAGCAGTCTTCGCTAGCGCTGCACGTATTTCTATCTTATTACCTAACGCCGGGTATAATATATAATAGATTCGACGTAATACTGCCCGATAGATCTAATATCTAAAGTATCCGATTTAAACTTCCGTTATGCTATTAATCGAGAGGTTATTAGGAGGGTTTTTAATATAGTCGTTAACCTTAAGTATTAAGCTGCAGAAGTCTTATAGAGGCGTTCGGGCTAAGATAAAGAATATAATGCCGATATCGTTAGCGATAAGGAATAGCTCCTTTAGGGTATATAGGTATATAGGTAGGTATTATAACTTAAGGGCCTCTGCTTTAGAGACCCCCTATAACTTAGTAATGCGGGGTGTAATAACTTTATTTTCTGCTTTTATCTATATCGTCCTAATAACTAGCTAAGCTACCTATTAGCTATCTTAGGCTTTATTTTTAAAGTTACTATTAGCTAGCTTAATTATATAATTTGTTACTTTCTTCTAAGATTTTAAAATCTTAATCTATTTAAGATAGTAATCGCGGGTAAGGTAAGCATATACCTTATTAAATTCTGCCTTAGAAGCTGCCTATATAGGAGCCGCTATATTAGCTAGCTTATTAGAGTCTGCTAGTAGAGGTGAAGGGTGTTTATCCGTCGGCTCCCTTTTAGCACTTTATCCTAGCTTACGGAAAATAAAGTTCGTATCTTATAACTAAAGGAAGTAGTTATATAGTATTCTTATAGGTAGGATATATTTATCCGGGCGGATAGAACGCTTCCTATCGTAATAATCCTTGCAAAATATTTTAAATAACGTTCCTCGAAAGTCCTTATTTTTACTATAGACGTCGAGCTCGCCCGATAGTTAGCATAGTATATTTTCGTTATCGGAAATATAGTTAGGCGTTTCTTCTCGGGTTCTCGTATCCTAAGATATACTCGTTATAGGGGCCTTACCCTTAGATAGTCGCGGGGCTATCTTAGAAAAGAAAAGGGCAAGAAAAATATAGATAAGTTATAAAAAGGCTCGAAAAACGAGGGTGCACGATAGTATAGTCCTATTATAGTACGTGGTTAGTTAAAAGGTAGATATTGCGGGAGGATAAGAAGGTAAGGTTACGAAACTATAAAGTGGGGAAAAGAAAAGTGCATAAAGGAAGAGAGGAAGGAAAACGACGTAGTCACACTTAGAGTTTCCGCAGGCCTACTAGCTTGCTAAGTAGCAGCTAGTTATTAGGCCTTAAATAATTAAGTCGGTTATAGTATTTCTTTAGTAAGTCCTTATAGAATAATAGCCCCTAGGCCCCTTTAATAGATAAATAGTTAATATACCTTAGTATCTAGGATATCCTCCTAACTTAGTAGCATAGCTTAAACGGCCTAATCTACGTTAGCTTAAGTTTCCTAATAGCTCCGTTTATAGCTAGATAGACCTATATGCTAGGGGTTAGACTAGACTCGTCTCTTTTATCGTAGATAAATATCCTATAATATATAATCTTATTAAACTTACCTTTAGCTGCCTATCTCCGGTATTTAGCTTAGCTTATAAATTCTATAATAAAGTTAGCATATCTCCCTTATAGGGGCTATTCTACTTACTTTCCTAATCTTAAAGCTTCACGTAGTAATCTTATAGATTAAAATAGATTTAGGCCGGTCTATACTATTCCGTAGAGCACTTTAGTAAGTAAGTAGCCTAAGGTCCTAATAACCCTATAGTTAAGTTACCGTATAACTATTAGCAGATATTCGGACGAAGTATTCTTAGGAGGCTATAACCTTTTTAAGAGTTACTAAAAGATCTTATTTATCACTTTAACTAAACCTATACTGCGATATAACTTAGATAGCGCTATTACTTAAAGTATATCTCTTACCGTTAAGAAGGCTAAAACTTCCCTCGATAAAAAGGCGGAACCTAAGTCGGAGTAGATAGCTATAGGTATAATCGTAATAAAGTCTAGCTAATTTCTTAGCTTAATAATAGTCTCCGAGGCTCCCGTTATTCGGTAAGCTATAAGCTATATAAAATAAGAGAAATAGTTAACTAATACTAGTATAAACTTAGTCCTATTTGCGGCCGTTAGGAATAGTCCTATATAGTCTATAGCAAGGACCTAAAAGGGTGCTAAAATAGAGATTAGCTAATCTAGCGCCTTCGGCTTTCGGTTAGAATATAAAGCATATTCTCTATAACTTACTATATAAGATATAATATCCTAAGCTATTCTAGGCTAGAAGATATATATATAGAGTCGCTAACGCGTAGTATCTAGCCTAAAGTAGCTACTTAAATTATAAGCTTAGTGGAGTGCCTACGGGATCTTATATCGGAGAAGGCATCTCTGCTACTTAGTTAAATAACTCCCTTTATATAGTAAGGTATTCGTTTATATTAACTATTTAAAAGATACCGCCTATCGTCTAATACGATTTACCGAGATATAATTAAGTTCGTTAGGAACCTTACTATATTGCAGCTAATTAACTATATCTGCGTAATAGTAGTTTATATAATAGTCTAATAGCCTCGATATCCTATCCGTCTCTCTTACGAGTGCTATAGCTGCTTAGAGGTCTACTCGGGTCTTATTATCTTCTTTTTCCTAAGTCTATAAGGCTAATAAGGCATTCTATTAGAGCGTAGTTAGTTATAGTAAAGGGGTGCCCGTCTTATTAGTAGGTGGTTTCTTGAGGGGCATACCCGCCAGGTATTTAAGGAGCGCCTTATAGCCTTATAGGCTATCTTTCTATTTCTATAGTCCGGTATTAGTGTTAACTATTCCCTAGTCTATAATATCCGCAGCTTAGTATTTATTAGATAGGAAGATTGTCTTAGATAAACTATTCGCAGCCTAGTTTCGCGAACTCTTAATATAAGCAATCTTAATATTTAGCAGCCGCAGCTTAGTTACCTATCGAGCGTAGATACCTTTATAGCCCTTAGAAGTTAGGAACTATATAATAGGGAAGTGGTCTATAAAGATAGTTAATTTATCTATTATACGGAATAGATATTAGTAGCGACGGCAGAATTCGACTAAAATATAAAGTTCCCGCTTATATATTCTATAGTTACGCTATATCTTCGTAAAGAGAAAGGAGTCGTATAAAATCGGCACTAAGCTATCTCCTTATTACTATAGGATAACGTAGCCTACTCCGAACCTTAAAGTATCTATATATATAAGTACCGGCTTATTAAGTTAAGGCCCGTAGATAGCTACTACTACTTTAGCGAGAGACTTAAGGATTATAAAAGATAAAGCCTCAGATAGCCCCTATAAGAAGGGAACATTTCTAGTAAATCGCGTTAATAGTCGGGAGAACTCTACGCAATTAACTATCTATCTCCGGCAGGGTCCGATTACTCCGAGAAATACCCTAACTTACCTCTAATTCGTTAGCACCGGCTATTCTTAGATTTTCTAAAGCCTCCTAAGCTTAATTATAATCCGTCCACCTATATAATACGTCTATCCTACTACTAGGATTTCTATTATACTAAGAAAAACCTTCTTAAAACTTAACCGGAGTAAGGCCTATAATAATCTAGGCAGAAAGTGGTCCCTAATAAACGCCTATTATTCCTCGAACGTAGCATATTTTAAGAAGATATCGTTTATATAGTTATTAAGAGGCGCAATATAATAGCCTTTAGCAGGGACCGCTAATAGAGATAGTTCGGGCAGAGGTTCGGGTATAGCCCTAAATACTAGCTTCGTTATTTCAGTAAAGCTATAAGCTGCGGATTAGGTCCCCTAAGGGAGCCTTGTAGGCTATAATTAGGAAAAACTAAGGATTTAAAACGCTAGAACGTAGCGCAGTTTAGATACGACAGGTATAGCCTAGTAGCTATACTTTAAGTTAAATATACTAAATAAACCTATTCTTAGATCTAAGAGTCTGTTATAAAGCTCCGATAATAACGGGATAGTAGTGCCTAGTAAGTCTTCGTTAACGTTATAGTAGTTAATTATTAATCGTATTTCGGCCTATAGGTTAGACTCGTCCTTAACTACTATAATAAGTTCCGCTAACTATTAGCTTAACTTACCGTTAGCCGCTACTATATACTTATAGATTCCTAAGTTAATATTCTTACGAATAATTTTATTTATCTAGTATTATTCTAAAGCACTCTATCTTTTCTTCCTACTACGGCACTATAGTTTAGTTCCCGGTATAATCCTCAGGTAATATAGGAATAAGTCTATAGGTAGTATATCGCGTATATCCTAACCCTTAAGATTACGATAGGTATAGAACGTGCGTGCAATCTCCTCTCTTAAGTAATCCGGGACTAAAAGTCTAAGCGTGATACTATAGGCGTTAAACTATACTATAACTAAATATTTATTAATAGAATTATTAATTTCTTATCGCTAAACTCTCCTCTATATTAGGAATAGTAACGCCGATAGCCTATCTGCCTATAGCCTAAGCTAGTATTATCTACTTAACCGTTATTTAGTTATAGGTTTAGTAACTAGATCGCTCTATAATTATTAGGGACTATTAAGTACGGTCTCTATAGCAGCTATAGTTAAGGAAAGAAGATTAGAATCGACGAGGGGGTAATAGTAAGAAGTAAGAGTATAATTTATATAAAAGTCTATCTAAGTCTATATATATATAGCCTGCCTTATTAATCTAGGGGCGTGGCTTATAAATAAAGTAATCGGGTCTATAATAAAATATGCAAAGTCTAAACTAATAATAATATTTCTAGTTAGCTGCAGTTTTATAACCTACTTAGGTCGGCGCTAATAACCTAGTTTAACGATTTAATCTAGTTATCGTTATTATTCTTAGAAGTTAAGTCCTTAGAAGAGGTGTCGGAGTCGTTCTTATTATCGCTATCTATATCTTCGGACGTTAATTTAGGGAGCCTAATAAACTTCCTTAAGATAGGCGGGGCGTTAGGCGCTAGGACTAACTTCTATCTTAGCGATATAGCTATTTGCGGGCCTTGCAAGGCTACCGGTATATTACCTTAATCACGATCTCTAATTATTAAAATGCTAGTCTTAATATAGATAATAGCGTTAACGTTAAAAAGCTAAGGTATACCTAATAGAAAAGGTAAGTTATCGACTACGTTATTATTTTTAGGCTTAACGATCGCCTAAACTTCTCTAATTACCCTAAAGACATTTATATTTAGGATAGCAAAGTTATAAACGAGAATACGCGATCTATCCGCAACTTTTATAGCTAGCTTACTAAACCTAATATCCTTTAAGTTTATAACGGGGATCTTATTACGATTAGTAAAGTCGTAGTTAATAAAACTTGCCTAAGACCCTTAGTCTGCTATTATATTCTTATCTGCTAGCTTTAGGGACTTATTTTTGCTATCGACTTAGAATAAGATAGTGTATAGAACTCTAAAAGTCTTATAATCTCTAGTTTCTTTAATTAAATAGGTATTTATATCCTGCCTAGCTAGGTTAACTCTATTACTGCTAATATGCACTGCTTTAGACTTGCCCTTGCCCTTACCTTTAGCCTTCGTCTTAATAGAGGTCTATCTCTTACGTAATAAGAGATACCTAAATTGCTTAGCCCCTTCTAGACTCACCTGCTAGAAATCTACTAGATTAATAGGCATAATAAATCTCTTCGCTAGTTTAATCTAATTAATATTACCTAAGCTATCTCTTGCCTAGACTTCCGCTAAACCCTTAGCCCTCTTTTTCTTATTAGCTATTATACTCTTCTTAGCACTTAATAGTCCTAGCTAATTAGGCACTTTAGGCGTTTTATAATATAAGGTTACCTCTAGGTCTAAATTATTCTTAAATATTTCCTCTAAGAGTATCGGGTTAATTAATCTCTTTTTAATTAGTAGTTTGCTAAGTCCGGCTACTATAACTAATACTATAAGTACGTTACGAACTATCTTACTAAGTTTAACGTTATCTCTATCTATTATAGTAAGTAATTAGAGCTTACGAGCTATAATATTAGTATTATTAATACTACCTATATTACCTTATACGGACTTATTAATTCCTAAACTAATAATATTAGAATAAACGTTCCTACTACTATCTGCAGGTATATCGTAGAGTTTATTAATTAGACCTTAGCAGAGGTTCCGTTCTAAGAGGTCTTAATATCTAAGGTTAACCTAGTGCGCCGTAATAGCCTAGGTTATTAGTGGAGGTATAGTAATTACCTATTAAAGGGGCTTCGGGCCTCTGCTAACTGCGGTTAAACCTCTTAAGATATCTTTCTCCTAACCTTAAAGCTGCTGCGCTTTAGGAGTAGTATAAGACGTAGCGTAGTGCCCGGGTTGCCCGCATTTAAAGTAAATAACCTAGTCTAGTAAAAGGGAAAGTAAACTATTTACGTATACGTTAGTCGAGTCCTTTAGGTTTGCCTAGTTAACCTATCTGCTATTATTACTACTACGGCCTCCGTAATAGCCTCCGCGATACTTACTCTAGCGGTTATTCTAGCGGTAGTTATTTAAAGAGTAATAAGACTTACCTCGACCTCTACGATAAGTCCTACGATTTAAGCTATTAAGATAATCTATCTAGTCTAGATAAACGTTATCTTTAGGATATCCCGTCTAGTTAGGTTAGTCCTAGTAGCTTACTATAGTTATATTAGCAGTAGCTTAGGGAGTTAATACTTACTAACGGGGCTTATATCTTAGTCTCTCCTTAACTAACGTATTAGGGGAGTAATTAAACTTCTCTTAGAAAAGCTATCGTATAATTAAGGCCGTTACTACCTACTTACGGGCCTAGCGCTTAACTTATTCCGTAAGACGAATATCCTTAGCTGCCTAGACGATATCCTATACTTCTATAAAACTTAAAGCTATTATAGCTCGTTAAGTAGTTATAATATATCGAAGTTCTTAGTCGGCTATGCCCGTAATAAACTTTTAGATAATTATACTAAGGATAGCTATCTCTAATAGGGGAAGGACCTATATAGCCGATACTCGGTCTTATCCCCTAATAGACCGAAGTATCTAATAAGTGCGATTATAGTATATTTAGAGTAACTCACTATCCTACTAGCCGAATATTATCGGCACTCGAGGTTGCTATAGGATATAATTTAGAGTAAATCTCTCCTTAAGTAATATTTGCAAAACCTTTAGGTCTACTTTAGTTATTATACTATTTCTAGCATTAATATAAACGTTATAGAGCAACGTATTACTGTTAATAAAGTCGGCGGCTACGCTTACTAAGCTAATATTAATCACTCGGATTTTATCGTTATAGTAAGGTATATTACTATTAAGGCGAATAAAGGCGAGGTCGATTACCTTTAGCTAGCGATAGGCGCTATATATCCTATCGAACTTACTAATATCTGCCTAGGTTAGTAGCTTAATCTATCGGCTATTCCCACTATCCTAGTAAGGCTAATTATAAGAAGCTATAAGATTTAGTTAAAGCCGATACTTGCCGAGGGCATATGCAGCTAATACCTCTATAATAACGTTATTTAGAAAGATTAGTTCTAGGTTATAGAATAGAGTAGGGAAAAGGGACGAGGTAGGAAAAACGAAGGCTAAGTTAATTTAGTATATATTAAAGGTTTTATATATATATATATATAAAGAAAGAGAAGAAGAATAAGATAATAGAGAGTAGAAAAGGGGGCAATTCGTATCTTATCGAAGAAGGAGCTAATATAGTTAGTAAGGCAAGACTTATCTATTATCTCCTTTAATTAGGGTAGGCGATGTAGCAAAATTACCTTATTAATCTATATAACTTCCCGATTATTAAGCGAATTACTATTAGGAAGGAACTTAATTGCCGAGCAGGTAGGTTAGTTAGAAAAGGGGCAAAATAAGGTTCTTAGTAATATCTTAGGAGCCTTAAGTTTATTATTATATTAAGTTAAGTGTGGTCGCGTTCCTAAGCGTGTACGGTAATCGGCAATTAGTGCTAAGAGATTAATCCCCCCCCCCTATCTTAGTCACCAGCTAGATAGGTTAACGGCGGAGGGATTAAATAAACTAATTATAAGCATAAGAAATAGGCTTAATACGAAGATTAATAAGTGCCCTCGTTAATTAATATATATATATATCCTCTAGGAATAACTGCCCCCTATATAGGCAGTTAAGTAAGTATTAGTTATATAACTAGAATAACGTAATCCCCTTTTAACTTTCCCCCTCTAGCTGCCTATAAGTACGGTACGTACCTGCTTATTAGTAAGATACGCCGCAGTGCGCACCTCTCTATAGACCTACTTCGCTTATCGGCAATAGCTAGTACGTACCTAACTACTCTACTTTTAACGATATTTTATAAAAATATAACTATCGTTAGTTTTTTTTACTATATCGCTAGGGCTAAAAGTTAGATATAAAAGACCGGGCGGAGGAAGCTATAAGAGGCAGAGAGAAACTAAATACTTCTACTAATATTCTTATAACTATTACGGATATTTATAGACGCCGCAAAATAAGTTATAAAGATTAGAAATATAAATAGTTCGGCGACGGTAAGAGATATGCGAAAATAAAATAGATATTAAATAAGTATAGAACGTAATAAAAGACTATTAGAGAGTTTAATTAAATAATATATTAAGCTTCCCTTTTTTTTAAAAGCTTTAGGGGATTAGGATATAAGGGGCGCTTAAGGGTTAAGATAGGATAGCGGCTATTACTAAGTATATAGCGTAGTTTAGTTTCCGTAGAAGATAAAGGAATTAAGCAGTATAGCTATCTTAAAAGTCGTATATCGCAAATCGAGTATTAAAAGGTACTTATAGTAAAATTTCTACTAAACGAGATTATAGCTTTATCTTAAACCTTATACCTTTATATAACGAATTACCTATTTAAATACTAGTTTGGAGGACTAAGGCTATCGATAAAGTAATCGTTACCTTACTTCTCCTCGTTTCCTTTATCTTTTTATAAAAAATAACTTCCTAGGAGAATTACTATTAGGCTTATGCCTATTTAGCTAAAGATCGCCTCTTCTATTAGTTAAAGACGATAGTGACCGAGGAAGTTACGCCCTATAGGGATCTGCTGCGCTTGCTTAGATTGCCCCCCCCCCCCCCCCCCCTTACCCGCCAAAGCAGTGTAGCGGCGGTGGCAGATATACCTAAGGAAAAATACGATTCAGCCTTTTCTAGTAAGCTATAAAAGGCACGAACGGCGCTTAATTAAATAGTAACTCGACCGTTTCCTTATCTTAGGAGCTTCTAAGGATTAGAAGATAAAAAGCGGTTAAGATAGGATAGGGGCTATAACTAAGTATATAGCGTAAATTAGTTCTATTAAAGAGAGGAATATATTAAGCAATACTTGGCCCTCTAACCTTATATTTATAGCTATCTCTAAAGTCGTATATTAAGTTAAGTCTTAAAGCGGACTTATAGTATTTTTTTTTTAGCAAAAACCCTATAAAACGGAATTATAACTTCGTTTTAAACCTTATACCTATTAGTAGGAATTACTAATTTAATTACCCGTTTCGAAATTTTAAGAGTTTATTTAAATAGTTATTCTCTTCTTTTAGCTTATTCCCTCTGCTTTCGTATAGCAAATCGACTTCCTATTATTTTCCCTATAGGGAATTACTATCTAGCTTAACCCCGTGCAGGAAGGGACACCGCCTTATATTAGTTAAAGACTTCGGTTACGTAGGAAGTTACGCACTCTAGATATCTGCGAGGCTTACTTAGGGTATCCTTCTCCCCGCGCAAAAGAAGCTTATTATAAATATAAGTAATATAAGTAACTAAGAAGATATAATATAATAAAATAAGCTTATTTATTATATATTAAGAATAAAGGAATATTTAAAAGGCGTTTAAATAAAGATTTATTTTCTTCCTAAGTATTCTTATAATTACGAGGATTTATTATATATATATTATATTTTCTATAATTACGAAGAAAGGAACTAGTCTAGTATAGTTTAATAGCTAATAAGTATATAGAAACGGATTATAGGATAATATTCTTCTACTATATATAGTTTAGCGGCAGTGATAGATACGCTTAAATAAAAATAAGCGCAAAACTTAGCTAGGGGATTTCTAAGGCTTATATAGGGTTTAATTAAATAGTTTCTAAACCTTCTTCTTTTCCTAAGGGCATCTAAAGATTAGGATACGAAAGGTGAATAATATAGGACTAGGGTTATTACTAGGTATATAGCTTAGATTAGTTTCCCTCGAAAGAGGAAGAAATTAAGCAAGTAATTAGCCTCTAACCTTATCTTTATAGCTTTTATAAAAGTCGTATATCGTAAGTCGAGTCTTAAAAAGGGCCTTAAGATAAAAACTCTACTAAATAGAATTATAACTTTATTTTTAACTCTATACTTTTATACTATAAATTACTAATTTAAACACTTACTCTAGGGTCCCTAGCACTTAATTAAGTTAGTCTTATCTTCCCTTCTCTTTCTTCTCTTATCTCTATATAGAAAACCGACTCCTTATTATTTTCTCTATAGAGAATTACTATCCGGCTTTTTCCCCTATAGCTAGAGACCCCCCCTTATATTAGTTAAAGCCTTTAGTCACCTAAGAAGTTACGCTACTTAGGTATCTACTACGCTTACTTAGGGTATCCTTCTTCCCCCGCTAAAATAGCTTATATTTAAAAAGGTATTATACGTTATACTTATTTATATATAAAATTTTATATAAGATCGTTATTATCGTTATAACTAAGTAGCATATCGATAACTAGAAATATTAGCCTATTTAACTATATTATTATATCGTGTAAAGCTTTAGGTATTCGCTTCTTAATCCTTAAAGAAATAGTAATAGTAGTAGCTATCTCTTTACGCAAATTATCGAGCTTTTCCTAAAATACTTCTTAAAGGTTATCTATTAACCTAAATACCGGTTAGGGTAGAGGGAGAAAGATATTAGTGCTTATTATAGAGAGTATTAATCCTAGGGCATAGGATTATAATTCCTTAGCACTAAACTCGAGAGCTATTCGGTAGATATAAAAATATAGGTATATGTTATCGGACGAAATATCCTCGCTAACGTAAGCGAAGGGGTTATAGTCTTCGTCGGCGAATATTTCGGAGCTAGTATTATCCGACGTAATATTATCCCGGCTAGTAAGGGGAGAATCGCAATATAGGTCGTAATAATCGCGAGTATAATACCCGGTATAGGTATATTAAAGGAGGCACTAGAGTATAAAAAGATATTATTCCGAGAGGTTAAGTTAGATATAATAGGAAGGGGGCAATAACTTATAAGTATTAGGGTTAGTTTTATTTATCGATCCCCTTAGTATACTTATAGGATAAGAGAAGTAATAAGAATAAAAGATATATAAGAGTAATAACGAGATAGGAGACGAATAGGATTAAGAGAAATAATAGGTATATACCTAGGAATCGATATTCTCGAAATATAGTATATTCCGATATAGATAGAGGCGATATAGGTAGAATATTTAGTTTCGATAAGTAATTATAATATCCGAATATTTACGATTAAATAAAGTATAGCGGGTATTAAGTAAATATAAGGTATTATTATAATTAATTTAAGATCTTATATAAAAGGACTAGGGTCGCGGTTAGGCCGTTATTCTAATCTTTCGTTAGAGGTAAGGGAGGTAAATAAAGAAGAGAACGGGGAAATAGGGGCTAAAAAATAAAAAGTATCGAATAAGATAGTTAAAGGGGGCGGAGATAGAAGGAAGATAGGATAAGTAGGGGAGGAGGAGAAAGAGAGGGGGAGTAAAATAATATTAATATATATAATAATAGTGCTAGTACGCAAAATATTAAGTAACGATAGGACTTTTTTTTTTTCTTACGGAT